>JASUDE010000697.1:7863-20402 GCA_034509685.1 Colletotrichum cereale | reverse complement strand
CAGGGCTTGCTTCAGCCGCCGAAGATAGAGACCTGAACACTTGGAGGACTTGGCTCCAAGATGGCCTGCTACTGCCACTCACGAGAAACCGCAAATGTTGAAAGGGATAATCAAAGAGGGTACAGGTGGAAATGGATCTTACGTATGGGATTATTTTGAGACCAGGCTCATAATTTGTCAAGGGGAGCATGTAAGATAGACACAAGAGCCCTTTATGGATTAGCCAGGGCGTAATAAACTCTGTGTGTGTGTACACATTGGTCTAGCAACACAGTTGCATGAGAATTTCCAATGCTTCCCTGTGCGGGACTGGCCGCTACCGACCACCATCAAGTTTCTTGACACATGAAGCTGTTGACGAGACCATGAATTGAACGATGTAGGGCTGTCTCATCTAGAATACTTGGCCACAACTAGCGAAAACGAGCAATTTGTCGTTCACAGAAGACGATTCGGGCCAGAGGAGACATGACAAGTGCATTAAAGTGAAAATTGTCAGTAGAGGGCTAATCGTTTATCGATCAAAAGGTCAGCATCTTGTTAAGAGCATACTGTTGATTAAAAGTTCATGAGATTTTCTCAGCGATCATTGAGTTAAGGCACTACCCATTCTCGAGAGTAGGGGGACTCTTCATGCCTTGGCGGTCGTTTAGCTGTGCTTGCTAGGTTTGTTCAATGGCTCAGTCTTTACGTGTTCCTATTGCTGTGGCAGAACGTGGCTCGCCATCGATGCCTGGCAAGACGCCGGCACATTCTTTCACCGCAGGCCACATCCATCTTGACAAGCATTGACAGAGGTCAAAATATACCAGAGGAACGTTGAAGCTACCACGACACTCGACCGAGGAAGATCAGTGCGGCCAAACTGATGACAGCGTAGTTTGGGGCAAGAGGGTCGCTCATGACCATTTTGGAACTGGTCTATTGCATCTAGACATGATACGTCTACATCTGCTTATCCACGTCATAGAAGCCCAGATCGCGCCGTCGTGGCATCTTCCTGCGTTGATTACTCGTGTCATGCCATCCCTGCTGGTCTTGTACCTGTCGATTTGGTGTGGATATCATGGAGTGTCATACCATCTTTAAATGTATTGGTGCTCTCGGCCATCTGTGGATATGATGCACTGTCATGCCATCCCTGAAGGTGTTGGCCCTCTTGATTATGTGTGGATTACGTGTGGATACCACTGTCATGCCATCCCTGAAGATCTTCGTCCTCTTGACTTGGTGTTGATTATTCGTGTCTGTCATCCTTGGCGGTGTCGGTCCTCTCGATTACCTGTGGATAGCATGTACTGTCATGCCATCCCTGGTGGTGTTGGTTTAGACTGTCATGACGTGGATAAGCAGATACGCGTATCATATCATGTCTGGGTGCAATAGACCGGTTCCGAAGTTGGCATGAGCGACCCTCTTGCCCCAAATTAGTCTGTCATCAGTCTAGCCACACTTCTTTTTCTCGGTCAATTGTCATGGTAGCTTTAACGTTCCCCCAGTGATTTTATGAGCCTTGGTGGATAGTGTATGGTTACTTGATAATTCAGGGGCAGACTCTGCCTCTGCATTCGCATAACCTATGTTGGAAAACCACGAGGGGAAAAACCAACATCAAGGCAGCAACACGACTATCTAGATCGAATAGGTACAGTACAGTACAGTATATACCATGTAGAAGTACATTTCCAAGGATCCTGATGATCAGTCGACTAAAGGAGTTGAAATAAAGCATATCGGTCTGAATTACTCATCGGTACACATACTACAGAAGATTGGTATGCATCGCTTTGAACACAGCCGCAATAGTGTATAGCTGCGCGGATGCCACGTCGCTTCGCTTTCAAAGGCAGGGTTATCGAAAGCCCTCCTTCGCCAAGACCTGGAAACCAGATCAATCCATTCAGATTGCATTAATAATAAAAATCGAGGTCGGTAGGTAATTCTACATCTGACTGCGATCCCTGTTCCAGAAAGCCTTTTAGATATCAGCCTCTATCGTGTATCTTGGCGCTTCCTCGGATTGTAAAGGGCGAAACCAACATACTATGTATCAGATGGCCCGCGAAGCCCTCGCCATCTCATGGGGTCGGAGAGAGTAGCACAGCGGCACAGGCCGCCTGGCATTTGCCAAATGCCAGGTTGCAGCCAATGACCGATGCACTGGCTGTAAGGCCCAGCGTGGCGCCCCAAGTAGCACCAGCGGCCGTGTAGCACGCCATGACGACGGCGGAACATCCTGCCTGGCAAACCCCATAGCCAAGAGGCCCTGCAAGGACGCAGAGCGGAGAGGGTGTTAATAACAAAAGGAAGCTTCTGGCGGGCTTCATCTTGCCTCCTCAGTAACACTAGTAATATTAAGTTCTAATAAGAAGTGGTAACAGGAGACGGAATGGTAGAGTTGGCAGAGTGCGAAGACTGAGTCGGAATGGCAAATCGGTACCTTTCAACCCAGCGGGATAGCGTCCTTGAGTGAATTGCGAGCAATAATGATACAATCTCCTCGGGAAGAAGTATCTTACCGGCCAGAGTGGAGCTTTGAAGATGGCGCAGGAGGAGGATTGACCCTAGGCCTGCATGAACTCAGATAACCCCAATCGCATCTATTGCATGCCTTCAACAAAGTTAGGTTCGCCCTAGCACCAGCAGTAAGATCTTACACCGTAGTCTAGTAACTCTGCTGATGTTGTGAAGCTGGGATAGCTTCGTGTGGCTAGTACCGGTTGTAACAGCCACAAGATGTGGGTTACTACACGCACAGACCACTTTATATCAGTATTTCTAGCCGGCATCGTCTAGCAACTTAGTTTATAGGAAAGACATCTACTTATGATTCTTTCTAACAGACGCTGCGGTTCATCACACAGAGATATGCAGAAGAGACTGCCCTATATATAGGTGAAATACACGAGTAATGAATGATATGGTATAAGTCATGGCATAAAATAAGCAGGTAAGAAAGGCGTTCCAGACGGTGTTTGATGTGTTAGCATGTAGGAAGACCGTTCCGGAATGCGAGTATCTCGTATACCAATAGTCATAAGTGAGGCTATCGTGACACACCCCCGAGGCTATTGTGACAAAATACCTATACTATTTGTTACCTATCTAGAAAGGTGCAAAAGTAGTATAATGAGCAGGCATCTAGAATGGCTATTCTAGAGCAACAAGTCTGTCATCTACAAGCCGATCTAGATAACCAGCGGCAGCGTACGAAGAAGAAGGTCCCTCTATCTCCTAACAGCACCTTTGCAAGATAGAGCATATCCAGCGGGCGAATAATCCGGCTGGCGATAGAACAGATGGTCTAGATGAACCCAGGGTATCCGAATTATTCAGCGAAGCAGAAATTTGCATCTGGGTGGGTGGGAAAGGGAGTGAAATAAGTGGTAATAGTGGTGGCGATGGTGGTGGTGGTGATGATGCGCAGGATGTGGGGGTGCGCAGTAACTAGGGTGGGTGGGTTAATGCAAAGCCGTGAGGCCTGTGTGGATGTCGGTTTCCACCCCGGAGCCATCAACTCAGTGTGTAGTGCAGTTCGCGTTCTCGATATACCAGCTGCCAGGCGCGACTTTTCACCCTTCTATCAATGGGTAAACCGGCGGCCAGCAGAGGTTGTGCAATTTCCTCGCTGGTCTTTGACACGGTGTTGTGCAAGGATTAATGTCCCCAGTAATAAGCTTTGCGCCGTGCTCGAGCAACAGCTGCATGCAGCCCGTTCGTCCATGGAGGACTGAATGATGCAAAGCTGTCTTCCAAAAGCCATCGAATACGTTCGCGCCCATTCCTCGTTCCTTCGGACGTGTTAGTGTATTTGCATTGTCTCTCTATCCATTTTTGCTGGAAATAATCGTGTTGGTTGGCGATGGGTGGTAAGAGCATCGAAGAGACCATGGGAGGAAAGGGGTCCCAACGTCTCCTAACAAAACTTTCGCAAGGATAGTGTTGGTATCATAGGTGGGTGATACGGTTAACCGTACGTATCAATAGGCAAGTGACGAATAAAAGGGTTCCAATGTAGTCTTAATTATGCGTAAAGAAGAAGAGTAACTATCGTGGGCCATGTGGTCGAAAAGGGGTATATCCATCTGTGGATCGATCCATGGGTAGTTAACGGGGTTAACCCCGTTAACTCCGATGGGCTTGGTGATGGTCAGCATAGCAACAGATAGAACATATACAACGGACGCAAATGGGATCCAGCGAAGCAGCGGATACCACAGATGAAATCAGCCAATCAGAAACATCTAGGGAGCAGAGATCTGTATCTGGGTGGGTGGTAAGGTTGAGGAATAATTGATGATAGTGTTGGTAATGGTGGTGATAATGGTGCGTAGGAAGTGGGTTGGGTGGGTTAGGAGTGTCTGTTACCACACTGGAGTGATGTCTAATAACCACTGCAGTATGCTAAGATCATCCAAATTATAAGGCGTTTAATATGTAAGTTGAACCCGTTGTTATAGAGACGTGGTGTTGCAACTACAAATCCGCGCGCTGGACACCTACGAATCTAATTAACCTTCGCAAGGCCCATTCTGGCCAGGTCCTTCTTCCTAACTAAGCCTTTTGACCGATCTTCTCGCCTCAAGTTTCTCGATAGAGTTCTCGGATCATTTTGTTTCATCTGCCGATGACAGTCACCACGTGTTGCCTTCTTCGCTCGCATGGTGCTGTCCTCGACGGACTTCGGGTTTTCTCGGTAACGTTGCACAAGGCCGGGGGCAATCTCCAACATCTTGCTCTCTAGCTCCCACGACGGAACTGGGGATCCTACCCAAATGACCTCGAATTCGACGTCGTCGCCAGATCTCTTATGGCGTCGGATCTCTAGTGGGTGCCAAAGATCCTTGTTGGCCATCGCACCCAGCCGGCCACCCTTGAGACTATCCCAGTAGGCGAACAGAGCCTCTTTTGCGTCCTGTTGAATGATCCATTCGGGTACCCAAGTCGGATCACCATCTTTCCATTTAATCTTCACATCGAATAGTGTCTTGGCCACATTATTATGGCAGTGACCGATGATGGAGTCAAACTGTGCGGACAGGATACGCTCGGGTTCGTCTACCATATCTGTATAATTCCTCTGGTCTGCAAGCAAGGAATGATTGGTTACGTTCGGTACGGCAGCCGACAAGCGTGTTGCGGCGTCTGTGAATGAGCTGATATGGGCATATCTATCTAGTGTTAAATCCATGTCGTAAGGCTGACTGGGGATAACTTACGAGGACAGAGATTGAGAAGACATACGGGAGGAAGTCTTCCAAGGTCTGAGTGCGGCGAAGAAAGCCATTACGGACGGTACTACTGGACGTTGGTGATGCAATAGTGTTCTGCTGTGGTTGGGGCGGGGTGCGGCGTAGTCTGAATAAAAATCGCAATGACCATGAACAGAGTTTGGATGATTAATAAATATCCTCTGGAGGGCGCCTTATCAAGCTGTGACGGGACGGCGTGCCGTCTGTCAACTGCTGCTGGGAGAGGTTGAGGGTTGCAGTCCTTCTCTGCTGTTGGCGTCATCGTCAATGGCTCGCTCGCCCGATTTCTTTCCCGCTGGTTGGCTAGCAGATTAATCCAACCTTGTTATGTTAACGCACCAGTGAAGCCGTATCCTACAGTCACGACGGGCACCGAGGTCGTCGTTATTCAGTCGGGACGCGCAACGAAATTTCACTACGACTACATAGTATGAGCAAAAGCACAGAACTCGGACCAGGAAGGGGTGACTGCAGCGCATCAAAGTCAGGTGAGCTGTAGATATCACATTAAATCAACGTTCTTCTAGGTTTCATTACATTTCAAGAGATGAATAACAGTTGTTTGGCACGTCGACTCAACCCCCGTAATTTCACAGCCAATCTCATGTTAATCCAGAATGTAATGTGGGGGTGCCCCTCTTATCACACAGATGTACGATTTGATTCACCGTTTGTGGAATGGCGCACAGGGGGCACTGCGGCGGCAGTCACAGATGTGTCCAATCATTGAATGAAACCTCCGGGTATTGACAAATATAGTTATTCATCCGGTTCACCCAAAAACAGTATCCGCAGCGCGATTACGCAAATCGCTTCGCGCAACTGCGTTGATCACAAGAACCTAACGAGTGGGTCAAGGACCTGCTCTCTTCTCCACCTTCCGCCCAACCCTGCATCAGTGTCTGCTTTGCTCTGTTATAGAATTAATCATATGAACCGTGCGGGGCGGCCACTCCCTTGGTGACAAACTGTATTTGGGTCCCCATTGTTTCCCAGACTGGCCGGGGACTCTAGCTGCCACACACCCATCGTTCCTGCATCTCAGGATGGCATCTAGAGCGATGCAGGTCCAGGCGATGGGAGCATAGAGATAACAGAAACAAAATGGCAGACGAGGGTTCGGTGAGTTCTCAAAGTCATTCTTCGTCGTTCCAAGTCGTTCTTCATCCTACCCTACCATCCTTCACTACAATTTTACACCTTGAGATCTCTAACGACATGGCTGTTGGCTTACAGAAAGTGTGTCGAGCCGTACCATTAAGCCATAATGCCAAAAGAGACGCCTCTGGCGGCTTAGGTACTTGTTGGCTCTTATGTATGCGGACTGGGCTGTGCATGGCCTGACAAAGTGCACTTGAACTATGAGGACTTTGAGTTAACCCACCCACCCCACTTACGAGCCACCCCCACATCCGAGCCATCCAAAAATGCCGCATCGTCAAGAACATCTCCTTTTTCAAACCATCACAACAAGTGCCATTTATCGCCAAACAGCGCCATTTTTTCACGATACCTTCTCCATCATACAATGAAGCATTACACCGAATTTGAGCTCCAACAAGCACTTGCTGATGTGGCTGCTGGCTGCCCTATTCGCCAGGCAGCTCGCGAATGGGGCATACCATACCAGTCCCTTCAGCACCGACGACCTGTTAGACATCGCCGAGGACGCATCTACATACAGGGACCTCGACGGGCTTTCCGACTCCACCCTAGACTTCCTGCTTCATTCGATCATGGAAAAGGAGGCAGCAGCCCGCACGAACGCGATCCTCCGGTGGACCGCCGTGCTGGTGCGCTCTGCCGTCTCAGGCGATGACGAGAGCGAGGACTTCATCAACCGCGGCGCTTTCAGAGCCAACATCCTCCTAATCTAACTCTATCCATCAGCGAGTCGAGTCGATGATGCATTAAGGTAAGGTATCACGATCTGTGCAATAGCCGTCGACAATCTGCGTATGATTTGATGGCTTCTCAGTTTCAAAGTCAAGCCATACAACCAGCCGTGCCTCGCAGCATCTCACGACCATGCACAGTGGATAACAAAAAGAAATCGTCTCTTAGCTCTCACCAGCCAAGTGCAGCAGCATTCAAACCCCGAACTTCCATTACTCTCTATTTCTTCTGGCCCTGCTGTCCATGACCCTAACCGCCGCCCTGATTACCCTGCTGACCGACAGCAGCGTTGGAGGCCTTGTCCGCTGTGAGTGGCCTACACAGAAGCGAAGAAGAAATGGCCAGTTTTGAGCATGTAACGCGTTAGAATCCGTTCAGGTCACTAGGTCGTCGCAATAAAACAACACCTAATCATACAAAATACAAAGGGCCAAAGAGAAAAGCTCAAATAAAACCAAACATTGTTTGTTTTAGAAAATGCGAATCGGACCTTGCTCTTTCCACTATACACTATCCAAGGCTCAATCCTTGGCTCTAGACGAGTACCTGAGGCAGCTGACGTCTATGTAACCGCCATTTGACCGCTTGTTGCCACATTTCAGAAAGTTCTGAGTCATCACTGACAAACAAGTGATGGTTCGATCAAACACGGTAGGTTGAAGTCCATTCTGGACTGGCCAAATATCACATTGGTTGAACCATTCAATTGAAAAGACGAAATGCTCATCTCCGACCTTTCTTTCCTTGTTCCCGGTTCCAATTTGCCCCGGGTAGAAGTTAGAGGCCCCATATTCGTCGCAAAATGCTCGAGCCTGCTTCTGGAACTCACCCGCGATGCTCGAGTTTTGATCTCCCTGCACACTGCACCGTCTTTCAGACAAATACGCAGTAGCTGAGGGAGTGCTACGGGATGTTGTTATCGACGCCTCTACAGTTGTTGAATCCACCATGTGCTCTACAGTCGTCGACGTGCTTTGTGATTTGTCTTTCGTGACTTTTGAATTGCTATTAGTTGGGCTCAAGACTGTTGTCTGCTCCTCTGTTGCTAAGCTAGTCTGAGGTTGACTGTCAGTAGTCAAAAATTGGGTAATTTAGCAGGTTGAGACGAGAGTGAGAAGAAGCGGTGGCCAGACGTGGTATAGTAGTTTTCCGACAGCGACGTGATGTAAGGAATGCAATAGATGGATACATAGTTAATTTTGTCAACATCCGCCACGTCTTCATTGTATTCCATGAACTGGCGTGCATCAATGCCAAGAGGGCGAAGTACTTTATCAAATGTATCACCCTGGTTAGGACGCCAAAGTGCAGCATCTTCAGCATCGCAACTGGCGACGACGTGTCCATGGAAGGTAACGAAAATGAAGACAAAAAAGAATCGCATCGAGTATGTCCATAAACGGGGATCTCTGATTTCTTTGGGGGTGGTCCATTATATATTAGTCTAGGGAAGGGATCAACAAGAGATAGCTGTCGAAAAACAAGTAAACTTTTCACATGTCTTTACGGTTTGTGCAAAATCACCTTCCAAACGACACGGCCTTACGTATGGAATCTCATAGTGACGATCCCGCCAGACCATTCTACAAATATTGTGAGCCATGAAGAACTAGTCATAGTCATCAACATTATTATCAATCTGGAAATTCCTATTATAAAACTAGAACTTTCACTCTTTTTTCAAAATAGCTAAACCTTTTCATGCGGCTCTTGTAGGTTTTAATATACATCAGGCAGTTTGCCTTCTGTACTGACTTGATTGATATATCTCATGCAAACTTTCATTGGGATTAGTTGACTAACAGGGGCTGGGGTATGCTGCAGGCTGGTGTACGTGAAGTGTGTGCAGCAACAGAAAAAGCAGGGCACGCAACCTTCAGGATGATCTAATAACAGTTTTGGAAGGAGACTAGCGTTGCGCTAAAGCATTCCTCTAATAATCAATCATCCTTGTTACAATGACTGGTCGTCTACCTGATAAATTTAGCGGCGATTTCCTGATTATCAGGCCCGGCACCGCAGGTGACAAAAAGCAGCGCCGCTTTTTTATACTTTTCCTATAATCCCGGCGCTGGTTTCTGTCACTCGAGTGCCCGCGAGCAGTCCATACTACGACCGTATGTTGGTTATTTTCCGAAGGGTCATTACGCCTGAGTGCGATAATGGCTACAACTCTTAGCGGCAGCTGTGCCAAGATTTAATGAGGTCGGCGATATGAGTAGAGTCTAAGATTTCGGCTGAAGAGAAGGTGACCTGTAATTCAACGGTCGAGTTCTGACAGGCATCCAGGACAGCTTGAGAATAAAATGACGGGATGGATGCTATCGTATACAAACGTGTGACGTGAGAAAATAAGCGAGATCCACTGCTGTTACTGCAACTCTCGCCTGTGGTTATACTGGTGTCTGTACGTCTGCTTCCCTTTTAGTCTTAACCAGGCAGCCTATCTGGTTTACTGGCTTACTAACCGACCGTTACTGATACCAGAGCGACTTGGCAACAACCCACAACTGGTAGGGGCGTCATTGGCTTTCAATCAAGACACCTTTTGTTCTGGGAGTGTATTCGGCGGCAAACCTGCGGCCTACCCGTCGTACCAGGATTCAATATCATACTATTCTCTAACGTTCGGTTATAGGACTACGTTGCAGTGGCATCTGCAAGCATTCGCCAGTGCGTGGGTTATCACAAAGTGGCCTACATTATGCTAACAGTTATATTGAACCCCGCAGCCGCCGAACAGGGGTCGAAGGCGGGCTATTGCTCGCGGATGATCCCATGGGAACAGATGCTTGAATTCTTTCGTTTCATGTGAATAAATGGAAAAGATAAGACTCACGACAGGAGGATCAACAACTACAGCAATTTCGGGCTACAGAGTCATTGGGTTGCAACTCTTCTTGTTCCGGCAAGATGGGATTTTTACTTTCGGCGTCGAAAGACGATGGGAACCCTGAGATGGCTGGTGATGGTCGGTGCACTGGAGTCATACCAGGGAAGACCATTCCTGGTGGCGGACTGAACATCGACGCGTCTTGCTTTTACCTGAATAGGTCGAACCCATGCGAGAGAATGGTGCCTGTGTTGCATCCAGGTGCGGTGCACTGGATCAGTTACCAGACGGAGGAGGGCTATCGGAAGCCATTAGCCTGCCTGGAAGTAATTCTATTGCAGGTGGAGCGTCAGTACATGTTCAAATCGGAGCCCTTAGGGCTGGACTGGTTGTGTGAGCTGCGTCAGTGGGACGAGGAGAACGGCGTAGGCCTTCACTGGCGGCGTACGAGCCTTACGCATCGACTAGGCGGTCACGATCATCTTGTGCATTGTAGCCCGGATCGACTGGAGGAGGTCCGAAGGCTGTATGAACAACTCTTTGTCTTCGACGGTATTTGCACCGCGTGTCTGCATGGTTTGACGGAGATGGGCCGCTGCTGTGAGCAGCGGAAGAATGTCCGGATGGGCATTGAGGCGGTTAGTCGTGAGACGGATCGATCTTTGTCTATCAATGAGAGATTGTGGCGCACCGTTTTGGAAACTGAAGATGCGTGCGCCGTTGCCTTCATGACTCTATACTTGTTGCAACGGTTGGTACACTGTCCCGGGCTCTCACAGTGGGCTCGTGAGGTGTTGCTGTGCAAGGGGGTGTTGGTACACGGAAGTGGGAGGTTACTTTAGGCTCGGTTCTAGTGTTCATTTGAAAGAGTTGTTCTATTTTTGGGTTCTGTTGTCGGGGAAAAAAGAATATCCATGTTTTTGCCTCCCCTTTGATGATGATGGTGATGATCATGAGTTATCATGATGACCTTAGGCTGTCATAAGATGCTTCTCGTTTTGCTTGATGGATGTATCAGTTGCTTTTAAACCGTAGGATTCTACAGGGTATTATTGAGCGCATTCGTGGCCCTGAACTATTGTGGTCTTTATTAATGAAAGAGTGTACCGACGCGGAGGCAAGACCGATTGACACAGAGAGAAAAAATCTTGGCTTCGTCCGGCTATGCCGCGCGATTGAGTTATTCGAGATGCAAAGGGTGTAGATGCTCTTAGAAGGGATAATGATTGTTAGGGGCTCGAGTTGCGTTGACAAGAATATTTACAAATAGATTAGGATCAAGGCTGGAGGACACGTATGTGGTGGATAAATTGTGTTGCTTGCGACTACAAAGGCTGACCTGCCTCTTAGCACACGTTTTATTGAATCACTAATAATTATCGTACACAGTGCAATGTGAGATCTATGTAGAACGTTTCCGAAATATTTACATAATAGGTTTAAAACCGCCCAAAAACACCAAGTGACTACCTTTAAGTGAACAGCAATGAACTAATCTGCGCGCTAAACTGTTATGTGGCGAAGATATGCCGTTGCCTTCTCCGGATGCAGCTTTGACGTATGGTTGTTTCTCTGCAGGTGGCAAGGCCGTATCAGTGTTAGAAACCGGAATCTGATGGCCCTCGAGTTCCCACTAGCCGATTTCCGTCAAGTCGGTGATCCGGTTTGTGGTCCTTATTCAGGTCATAATGGCGAATGAAGAAGCTTGCAGCAAAGGCAACTACCGCTAGCGCAACGTACACACCGTGCACGCCTTTGAAGCCAAGGGCGTACGAACTCAGCACAGCGTTCTTAAACTTGTCGTCAGGTAGCGTGTGTAAAACGACGAGATACTCTTCGGCGTGTTGTGCAATGCTCCGCACAATGCCTTTCCGCACGAGCTCTTCAGCCATAACGTTCTGGAATGTCGTCGAGCCCACATTGACACCGATGGCAGAACCCAGCATGCGCAGGAACAAATACATGGCCGCCGCGTGGCCTGAGTTGTGTGGATCGACAATGGCGCCTGTTACAAAGGTCTGGGCGTTGAGAACAAGTCCATGGCCAATGCCGGCGATAGCGAGAGTCACAACACTCACGGCCAAGTGGGTATCAACATCCCAAGAGACGAAAAGCCCCGAGGCAACCGACACGAGAGCCCAGCCCATCCAGATAGACCAGCGGTAGGCACTCAGGCGCGATACGAGGACACCCGAGATGATTGACCCGGGAACCAGTAGGAGCGTGACGGGGAACATTGCCACGCCGGCCATGGTGGGCGTCTTTTGTTTGACTGAGAGAAAGTAGAATGGAACATAGTACAATTGACCATAGAGCTAAAATTTGGGTTAGCACATGGCTGAGATAATATGATCCTGTTTGTTGCGAGGCAACCTACAATAAACCCTTGGAGAAGGCCAAGGATATAAACGGTAATGGCGCTGACGTCCGTGAAAAGGATCTTCTTTAAGAACGGGGACTCGGCGTATCGATGCTCGTAGAACAGCGTGATGATCAGGCCGGCGGCGCCAATGAAAACTGGCACTAGAGTCTCCGCGCTTTGCCAAGGAAAGCCATTG
>JASUDE010000696.1:2735-20459 GCA_034509685.1 Colletotrichum cereale | reverse complement strand
GGAGATGAGTCGCGGTAACGGGAAGCTGGACCTGGGGTTGCGCCCGGGGTTTCCGGTGGGCCGTAGCGCCGTGGTCGTGACCAGAAGGCAGCAGGAGAGCTACGTTCCCAGCTCGTACCTGGGCCATCGTGAGGAGGGAAAGGACCGGTATGTTGGACGCGTTCCCAGTTCGTACCTGGGCCGCCCTTGGGCGTGGTATCGCCGGTGTGTCCGGTATACCGAGATTGCCATGTCCCTCCGATAGGACGTGGTATCGCCGGCGTAGTAGCCCCTGCACTTGAGACCTGCGGAGACGACATGGTGGCTCGAGAGGACGGAGGCGCATGTCGGTCGGCTCAGAGACTGGAGTGCAGTTGCGGCCGGCTTAAGGTGCAAACTCGGACGACGCGACCGTATGGCCCGTACCGGATGCGGGGCGGCACCGTCTCGGCTTTGCCTGGGGCCGAGACACTCCTGTGGGAAGGTCTCCATGCGGAGCAAAAGGCTAACGGGGTCGTTAAGGCGCAGCCACGGCCGGCCGAGTGGCTTCCCGGAAGGAGTGGGTTGTTCGGGGCGTTCCCAGTTCGTACCTGGGCCGCCCTTGGGCGTGGTATCGCCCGTGTGTCAGGGATGATTGCTCCTGCTGGAATAGGGACCAAGCAAGTTAAAGATGTCGGTGTTGCTGTAGAGTGTGTGCATCGGTAACGCAACACTAAAGACATGCTTGCCCCTTTCTCATGGCCCTTTTTTGGCTAATGTTTTGCTTCTGACTGACGATGCCTTGTCGGTATCCCTTCCCTTAAGTAGGCATCATCTCCTTTGTTTTGCTATATCTCTCCATCGGCTGCATGCGAATAAAGCTTTCTTCCTATCTGGCAGCGCAGCTCCTTTCGGACTTGTTGAGGTGTCAATCCTCGTAAGCATGAGCGATATTCAACTTGATCATGAGTGACCAGAGTAGCGCTCAAGCAGGGACCTGGATCCGCGGTATCGGTGCGTTGTCTGATCTCCATGCGGCGACGAAGCCTCCCTACGCAATCAAAGAACCCATACACAGCTTGGTATAACCCACCAGGGCCCTTCAGCCTACCGAACCTGATAGGCTTGTAAGTCATCTCAGCAGGTATTCTCCCCGTGGGGGCTGCGTCGGGTCTCCTAGGACGTCTCTTTTGAGGCCTTAGGTTATTCAACAGTATGTGGTTTCGACGGACTTGGCCGTTTCCTTCGATTTGTTTTCGAGAAGCATCGGTGGTCCGATTAGGGTCCTTTACTATGGCCTTGTTAGTTGAGTCGTCGCATTGTAAGGCGCTGCAGACCTTTGAAGGAGCCGAGATAGATCACATCGTTATCGGTTTGTTCCTTACGTGACTGGTAACCAACCGTCGTAGTAATTGCCGTCGTCTGTCCATCCATCCTCAGTAATTTATTTTTTCACGCCTTTTGAATGTATTCAAGGACGACAGTTGGTTAGTTCGAACTTCAACTACGGGCTTCGCTAACCGGGTAAAGGTAAGGATAGGTGGAGCCATGTGCCATCAAGGAACGAAAACGTGTGGGGTGGGCATACCCTCTTATCAGAAGCAGAACAGAGCGCTACGCTGTTGGAGGACGCGTGCCCGCCTTCGTTCATTGGACGGCTAAGAGGTAGAATGGAGACGCGACGCGACGAGCACGGCGCGGGCTTGGTGGAGAAGCTACTAAGAGCCCATTGGCTACTCGTATGTAAATGTCACGAGCAGGTCAAGGCAACCAACTGCGCCACAAAGCAAAAGCTTCGATAATGATGCACCTGCATCATTTTCCCTTGTTCTGCATTATAGCTACACACCGGTTAGACGCCTACCACTGTAAGCGACCGGGTCGTAACACCAGTCTCATCAAAATTGTAGATATCAGACTCATCGATACCGTACTTCGCGATTGTGTTCTTCACAAGTTCAAACCAGCCGCAGATAACCACTGGGTCTTCGCATTGGGCTCTCTTATAGGCGTACTTGCGAAAAAGACGCGTCCGCAGCTGCGGTTGTCGCTTCACGAAGTTTGACGCCTAGCGCTTCCCAACCGGAGGCGCGTCGCGGTCGGCAAGCAGTCGATTGGCCAGTTCTTCCACACCAGTGATCCGGGGAGGAAACGATCGAGCATCCAAGTCAAGAATATAGTCAACTAATGTCTCCTCTTCAAGTAGCGTCAGAATCCGCGATTTCGGTACGGTGTCACGTCGTGGTAAGATGCCCTTCAGTCGACGATCTAAAGTCCTAGAGCAGACTGAGTATATCTTAGCTGCAGCCCGAGCACTAAGTCTTGGGTCGTTTTAGATAGCCTGAAGGGCAAGCTGTACTTGAGATTCTCTGCTAGTTGGCGGCATAATTTGTTGTGGAAGGAAAGTGACTCATTTTGTCGTTGCGTTGTGGCTGCAATGTCTGCAATGTCGTGCGACACTCGCGTGTCTGCGACACTCGCTTATCAACCACGTTATCACAGGTTTATATATAAATCCTATCTTTACCACCTCCTTTACTGACTTCTAATTTGCCTTGCTTGTGCCATATGTTGCGACCCTGTACCTTACAGTTCTAGGCGTCTAACTGGTGAGTAGCTGTAATGCAGGACAAGGGAAAATATTGTGTATTATTAAAGCTTTTGCTCTGTAGCGCAGTTAATTGCCTTGACATGGCTGTGACAGTTTATCTGCTTATTCACAAAATTCAATAGCTGCCTTCTGTGTCCTGCATTCCTAATTACTGCATTAGTTAAGCCCTCTTTAGATTTGAAATTCAACCTACCTGGCTCCACCTTCTCACGGTGATATGTTAATTACATCAGTTGAACCAGCTGGGCAAGGATGGGTTGGATACCCATACTCTTCGTCACTTATCTAGAAAGGTGCAGAAGGGGTATGATGAGCAGGCATCTAGACTGGCTATTCTAGAGCAGCAAGTCCGCCATCTCCAGGGCCATCTAGATAACCAGCGGCAACGCACGAGGAAGAGGGTGCCATTGTCGCCCAACAGCACCTTCGCAAGGATAAAGCATATCTATCAGGCGAGAAGCCCAGCTGTCAATATAATAGATAGTCCAGACGAGTCCGGCGTATCCAAATTATCCAGCAAAACAGAACGTTATATATAGGTGGGTGGGAAAGGGAGTGAAATAAGTAGTAATAGTGGTGGTGATAGTAGTAATAGTGGCTCGGATGTAGGGGTGGCTCAGAAGTAGGGTGGGTGGGTTATTATAATTCAAGTAGTCTACCTATAACTAATAGGATAAGTAGTTATTAAGTAGAGCCTAAGCTTAGCCTACCAACTTATTGCCTACTATACAACTAGTTAAAGCTGTATTGAATTATAGTTTTAACGCTATAGACTTATAGAAGCCTAAACAGTTACTGTCATATAGATCCCAGCATGAGCCCTGTTCATTAACCCAAGTTGTACCTTTATGTTAATCCTGTTAGCATAATTCCTATAGTAGACTGTTTTAAGCTTACTTAGTGTATCAAGTCTGCTTTTACTGGCTCTTGCGCCTATGGTCTTGCCTCCGTAGTAGAGACGTTGCCCACCCAAGACTTGGTATGGATGAGAGGACCAGGACCATCTCCGCCTGAATTTTGTACCGTACGTCACGTGGTATATGTAGCCCTGAAAATCTTTTCTGGTTAAAGAAACACCAATTGTGGTAACTTGGCCGACAACGATGTAGTGGTGGGAGCAGCCGGTTTTCGCCTGGAGATAGTTCGCCGGGCGTTGTCCTTCGTAGAGGGGGCTACATAGCCGAAAATAGTGCCATTCGCCGTCATTTAGGGTTGTCCCGGCTGCTTCGGCTGCATGCTTCACGGGCTTGTATTGAGGCGTTTCACCGGCCTGGCCCGTGACGAGGTTGGTTGTAGAACTCTGCTTGAGGGCTAGTGGGTTGCTAGGAAAGGCAAAAGCCACTGCTGCAAGGAAGTAGATAAGAGCAACAATTAAAGAAACCATCTTTATGGATACGGCGTTAGAAGTTAGAAAGATGGGGCAGGGAAGTAAGTAGGACGGGACACAAGAACATATGTTTATATAAATAAGAAGGATAACCATGTCTTCTGCTGTAGAGTTTTCCCAGCTAGATTGGGGCTGCTGTGTGGAGCCCTTGGGATTGTGCTAGAATGTGCTAAGATAATGTGTACGAATGATATATGTGTAATATTCTATCTAAACAAATAATGTACCAAGTTTGTAGATTTTAGAGGTAAAAGTTTTAACCACAAGATAAGTACCCTTTTTCTGTTTACTAATACTAACAAACCGAACGCTTAAATATACCAGGCTTCTGATAGTAGGTTCGCACCTAACCCACTGTTGAGACTTATTTATAACAACACCGTAATAACATCATTATTAGAATTGATTACAAGGATAACTAATGCTATTAATTATAGGTAGTATTCAACGCCTTATATCTTATATTATACGTCTATATTTGTACTGATATATAGTAGTATAGATCTAGTAGTACGGGTAGAATGTTAGCGCACTTTTGGTTGGCGGCTAGTAGATTCAGCACGACCACGCTCCATAAGCTATGCGGAAAACGCCCTTTTCGCCGCAGATCCACCATTGCCAACCGACGCCTAATATATTCAAGGTAGCCTATAGTTATACCCAACATTCAAAGAGTATTAAATACACGTATGGTTTCATTGCCAGCAGCAACAGGTTATGGGAGGCAGCGCTGGCACTCCGTCGCAGCTGAGGGAATAATCCTCGCTAAATTAATTGGTTGGGTCCCATGTTTCTTCTCACTCGGATATTGCCGATCATGCGTAGCTCAACCTTCTAGGTAATTGTCAGGCAGATGTAAGGTTTATCCTTGTATCGGTGCATTCATTAATAAGCCAAAGCTGGATAAAGATGATATTCGGCCACGTTAGCAGTATCACATTCGTTTTATCTCCTTAGGTCAATTTACACAATGTTGCCTCGCTGGCCTGACACCAACTATGCGATAATGGGTTGGATACCCATACTATTCGTCACCTATCTAGAAAGGTGCAAAAGGGGTATGATCAGGAGACATTCTAACGGACCCTTCTAGAGAAGGAAAACAAGGCACTAAAAGCCCAGCTGGATGACCTTCTTAATCGTAGGAGGAAAAAGGTCCCCCTATCGCCCAACAGGACCTTCGCAACTATATGGGATATCTAGTAGGCGCAACGGTCGCGTAACGATAATACGGATACCACAGATGAATCTAGCGCATCCGAATTATCCAGTGATATAGAAAGTTGCATATATGTGGGAGGAAAACCTGAGGAAATAGGTGGTGATAGTATGGGTGACGGCAGGCAATAGTGGCTCGGATGTGGGGGTGGCCCGGAAGTAGGGGGGGGGGAGTTAGTGGATAGTGTCGATGCGAATGCTCTGGTAACTGCAGAGGGAAGCGCCCGCCACTCTTGTCAGTCACAAAACAATTAAGAAATGTGATGACATACACATAACTGTGCCAGATACTCACAGCATGGCAGTTGCCAGGTCATACCATCTTTGGCAGACGCGCGCGCAGTGTGCTAGGTCCCTTAAATCGCACAACGCGCAAGCCTCCGAAGCGGCGCTTGTCTCGCACGTCTCGTACGTGTCGTCTCGAGCGTGTGGACAGACAAAGCACATTATCCTCTGGAGGATAGTATCTGGCAGGTCAGGAAGCGTTTGGATCTGGGGGCCTTGTCTATCGGTTTCAAGGGATAACGGCACGTACTTGGCCTAAATTGTCCTATCGAGTCGGAATCTGTGGAAGAAGCGCATTCTTTTGGAGAACGTTGGCGACAGCGTCCATTATGGCGGCCAAACACCATTACATATAACCTTGTTACAGCTTCCCTCTCCTTTAAGGCGTCTTGATTATTGACTTACAGACCAAGGACTATGGGGAAAGGCAAACGAGGCAATGAACGCATATGTTAGAGTGTAATTATGGTATGTGTTATCTCTGCCGCAAACCTGCTCTATAGGCCGGACGGTTGTTACGATGTGTAACACGTGAATCCTTATAATGAACGGTATATAACTATGAAAACAGGAATAATAGTGGATTACCTATTGTAGTGGTCAGATGCCGAACGCTATAGGGGAGCTGGTGAGATTGCGTGATGCCTGCTAAGTCTAGACCGAAGACCACTACCACACGCCCCCTGTCCTTTGTCTGACCCATTAGGTCAAATATGTGCATTCCTACCCTAACGTCGCCCAGCCTCCTACACTTTGTAGGCAACCATCCCCATGGTTCTAACCGGTTCGAATGTTCGTTTTGTAACATCTGCAAAATTTAGGTATTGTGTTCGATAGGTTATAACAGGGTGTGAAACAAGGGCGGCTGTTAGTTATGTTTTTCCATAACGTTAAGCGCAAGTCATTGGGGTTGCTTAGGAGGAGATTTGCCTTTCCAAATACCCTTATTGTTACATTTTCTACACTATATGTAAGATGTATTGGAATCGAACTGCCTACAGTTCTCTACCATATTCACTCTCACAGCAAGATGACCGTGATACGCCTTCTCGTATTCTTTACTCTTCTCACCTTCACCAAACATGTACTAGCTATTGACGGAAGTACATGCTATACCTCCGCTTTCCAGGGCGAAGAGCCACGTCACGGTCAATGTCCATGTCCCAGGTCAGAGGGATCGGTTGGTACTCTGTCCGCATCGGAACAAGAGGCCGCCTCAACGAGCCTTGCAATGCAGCCAACTAGTCTCGACCCTTCACGACTCAACGTAGAGGCTCCGGTAGCTAAACGTGGTTTTGCCTACAACGATGCAACCCTTGTCAACAGGTTTATGGACAGAGTGCAGTGCACTGGGTGCTCTTGGGCATACAATTGGGACTCCACCGACAACGGACCTCTCCGGCATTCGCTCAGTTTTGTGCCTATGCTGTGGAGCCCCGCCACAGAACACACCGCACGCTGGCCGCAGAACGCGGATGCAATGATATCGAGCGGATCTACACACATCCTCAGTTTCAACGAGTGCGACAGGCCCGACCAGTGCAACCTGGATGCTGCGTCTGCCGCCGCCGCCCATGTGGAATTCGTCAACCGGTACGCCGGCCGGGTCAAGATTGGGTCGCCCGCGATCAGCAACAGCGCCGTCGCTGGCCAAGGCCTCAGCTGGTTGCAGCTATGGGTGTGGACGTGCGACAGCCTGGGCTGCGAGTACGATTTTTGCGTTGCCCACTGGTACGGTAATTCTATGGAAAGCCTTCTGAATCATGTAGCGTCGGTTCACGAGATATGTCGCGGCAAACCCGTTTGGCTTACGGAGTTTGCTATCGACGACGGCAGCGACGAGCAGCATGCCGCATTCATCACTGCCGTTATTCCGCAGCTGGACGCTGTTGATTACCTTGAACGGTATGCTTATTTCATGATCCGAGAGGGCCGGTTCGTGTCCGGGTCCACAATCACATCATCGGGTCAGGCATACGCCGAGGCGTAAGATCTGTGGGCATTTCAAAATGACAATATGTTACGGAATAACGCGCGGCAGGCCGTATTTATGTCAGGAGGTTTGTTTATTCGGCACGTATCATCATGTATTTGCATTGGAATGAGGCAGGGTGCTGCGGCCTTATTGTGTTTGTTTCTCTTTTGCTTCCATGTATCTTAGCTTAGCAGGGGTCTGATCAGGGCTGTGGAAACTACTGGTTTGAGCAGCCCAATGATAAGAATGACTTTGATCCACAGCGACTCCCTAGCATCTTTACAGTTCTAGGAACCTCTAGTAATCTAGTCTCATGGCAGACACAAGGGCTTGGAAGTCCTCGGCTTCGTTTTGCTGCTGTTCCGGGCCGTAGAACGGGCTGATTGTCACAAGCCTATGTGAGCTCCCTAGTCCACAACGATCAACACGTGAAAGCACACGTGTCCACCGAATATTCAGCCAGTCTCCTGCAGCATCTAACTGCTGGCTTCCTATCTATCTGGATGCCTGTATGATGGCTGTAATGGTTATCTAGAACTAACAATCATCGCCGGGCTGGCTGGGGGCAGTGTCAAAGAATAGGATGGCAGCGCATGTCAAGGTACAGTGGCGCAACACAGCACAGCCACAGACTGTAGCTACAGGGGTGCAAAGTTCGTAGGACTATCTCAGCGTGCAGGGCCCGTTTGGGTCGCGGCAAGCAGGGTATTGGCAATCAGAGATCCAGCTTCTCTTCAATACAAGACATTCACTCGCAATTGCACAGTTCCTGACTACGGTTCTGTTACAGACACTATGTGAGATATAACTGTAAACTGCTATCCAGCATAGAGCTGTTGATTCAGAGAGATGCACCGCTGCGAACCGACTTGCCTCGCAGATAATAAGGAGATACAGAGAGCTGCCAGCAATCACGACGCATTCGATCCACGAAACCCATGCCCGCGATCCAGGCTGTTTTTCTGGACATATCTGGCTTCTTCGAGGCTCAACATTGGCCCTTTACTCTCTCTACCCTCCAGGATCCCAGTTCGTCCATGTTCTACATGTGCTCAGAAAGCCCCCTGAGTTGCTTGTGGGTAAAACCCAATCCTAGGACATACTAGATACTAACCCATCTAAAAAGTAGGTATTTCTGGGCACAAGAGAGCCTTTGCAATCCAGAAAAGGGAGTATCTCTAGACTGCGCGCCGTTGAGACGATATCGTAGGGTAGCCTCTTCACGACCTACCTGGTGGATACCAAGCCCGTTTGCGATAGCCCAAAGGGCCTGCTGGAGCTCATTTTGCGTAGAAAGTGGACCTCCAACGTTATTACACATTTGAGGCAACTTGCACTTGGGTCCAGATCCCCGCCTCTAGCACAGAGCCCGGTATCTTTGCTTATAGATCCTGCACGACTATTCACCCTTTCTGACAGAGAGCCCATGGGGTGAGTCGTGTTTTCCCTGTCTCACTATCCATAAAACGTTGACTGGTGTGTCTTTGTTGTGTAGAGGTGTCGTTTAGTCCTCAATCCTAGATCCGCAAAGGGCGAGTTGAATCATCGGGCTCGTCTTTTGGCAGTGGCGGGAGGTGTTTCATACATATTTCGGGTGTAAATACCTTTGGCGGCCTCCTGGGTATGGACGTCTGGAGTTCAGTTTCATTCGATTGACACATGTCGATACAGCGACGAAACTCAACTGGCGTCGGTGCTTGAATCCCTTCGTAGTATTGATGAAAGTTGTGGTCTAGCTTTGGCCGGGCATGGGCATTGAAAAAGTGGGTTGAACGGGGCACTACAATGACTTTGTAAGGAAAGAGAAAATCGTGGGGGAATCTGGACGGGTGAACGGGTTGGGTCCATCTGTTTTTCGCTTTGTATCTCTGGTACTTCTCCGTACTGGCCGAGTGACCAATGTCGTACGGTTTGAAGAATTCGATACACATGATACAAAATCCTTCTCTCTGGAACCGTCCTTTTTTGAGGCCACCACATAGCTTGCGATCTCCGTTGGACTTTTGGTTGCTGTCTGTCTTGAGCAGCTTGGCGCGTTGGCATATCATAATAAGTTCCTCCACGTGGCCACAAACAGTAAAGGCAGACTTAAGAACTATACACATGTTGATACTTTAAGGCTGTCACAAGTGAAAGTGTAAAAAGAAGAACAGGAACATCTTCAGGTTTAAGTATCGTGTATCAATCAACCGGTCAGAACTCACCATGTGCATGTTACGTGCTCTTTGAGCTCTTTGATGCCCGATGCTAGCCTCCAAGGTCCGAGACATGGGTCTTAGTTGGTTTGATGATATCATTTGGGTTGCGTAAAACGGATCTGGTCCGAGATGCATTGTTGGTAAAACTCTGCTGTGATTGAGAAATGATGCCGAAGACAGGTATCAGTTCTCATGTAAGGAAGGCGAGCAGAGAGAACAAGGACTTATAGCCCTGTAATACGTCTATTCTCTACAAGGGGGAGGCGACCACCAGACACTCTAGTATCCCACTGCGTCTAAAGGTTGTGGCACCCTCTAGGACGCGCAACAACTACACTGTTTAGCTTTGTGTGTATATTTACATAAGAGATGGCCATTGTTGATACACCCTTGGGGCTGTTGAGTCATGAGCTGACCAAGAGTCTGTAAGTGCGTTATGAAACACGATGTTAAATGCAGAAACAACCTAGCGAGGAAGCCGATGCGTCTGAAAGATGCCACAACCTGACAATATCCATCTGTAGAAAATGGCGAGAACCAAAAGTTCCCAATCCTGGAGCTGCTTTGTATTTAGATCCTTCTTATGTCTGAATACACGGAAGAATTGTTCAAATTCAACGGCTCTATTGTATACACGCTGTGGCTCTTGACTGCCGTTTCTCACCACTATGGACAATTTCCCCAGAGAGATTCTTCTACTTATATTTGACAACCTCGGATCGTCTGACTTGAGCAGGATGGCAAGGTGCTGCCGGCTTTACCACGACCTCGCTACGCCGAAGCTCTACGAGAGCTTGCGAGTCCGGATGAAGTCTAGGTTCACAGATCAGCAAGTCCCAAAGCTTCTTGGCACTTTGATGCAACCCTCCTATATGCAACAGTTCATACGACGGGTTGATGTGGTCGTCGATGACGACTGTCTATGGACGCGCGACCACTCCTTGCTTTTGGGCACCATGCTGAAGCACATCTTGAACCTTTCAGATGCATCTAAAGCGATTCGGTCATACAGATGGAGCGCCGCCCATCCATTCACGGGGCTCGTCTTCCCTAATTTGCGGCAGCTTGACTGTGGGGCCGTCGGTCCGCAGAGCATCGAGTGGGTGCGATGGCATCTGAATCACTGCGCATCGTTAGCGGAAGTCCATCTTTCATTCACGCTGGCATGCAACCTAACGCAACAGAGGGCCGCGGCTCTTTTGAACGGCGCCAATTTCAGCAGAGTAGAACGATTGAGTCTAGCGTTTATCAATGTAGAGTTGTTCAATCCGAAGAATGCACCTAGGCTGAGGTCACTCGATCTAAGGTACTGCCCCGGCGCCGAGTCTTTTTGCCGAAGACTTGCGGCTGCCATACCGCCCAACTTGACGGACGTTCGGATCGCGGCGCATGCGGAGTCAGGAACCCCTGACAGCTTCACTGAATGGCTAGGGTCAGCACGCAACGTCGAGCATGTCGCCCTCTGCATCAGTGGCCTATCAGAAACCATCCCGTTCGAGCAGGTAAAGGGTCATAGATCGACGCTTCGCACCTTGGTCCTGGATCCCCGGCGGAATGTCTTGGACCCTTCGTCGGTCCTCAAGTACAGGCCTGCCGATCTCCGCGCAATCGTCGAACAGTGCGCCTCACTCCGAACCTTGGGCCTGCCTCTGGACTTGCGGGACTACCAGTGCCACCTTCGGTACACCAGGTCGCACCAGATCGTAAGACATCTAGACCACATATGATCCCTCCAGTCTTTGCGGCTAACACAATAACCTCATTCCTAGAAGCGAATCATCCCGAGCTGCGCGCTCGAGACCTTGCATCTTCGCGGCCGGGACCAGTCGCCCCAGCGCAGTCGCGTCGACGCCAAGCACCTGGCTCGGCGGTTTCTCCTCAAACAATACAGTGTGAGGGTTTTGATTGGACATGGAAGAGGGATGAATGCCTTCACCACGACGGACGGCCGGAATATAGTCTCTACTAGATTGTCAAGGAGAGAGCAGTTTCAGCTCTGTGCAGAGTAGGGCTTGCCAGCACGTCGTTCCATGGGGGCCTTCAAGTCCGGCTTCGCTTAAATCGAGGTGATCGCCCTGGCCAAAACATCGTACATGGAGTTATGGGCATCTTCAACTAGGGCGTTCGTGAAATACAACAGCAATATCGAAGTAAACGAATTCCACAGAAAGAGGCCAGAACTTTCGATGTCCCTTAACATGGTTGTTCCAGGGTACTTGACTATGCGCCTGCACAACGAGACCTCGGAATAGGGCGTGTGGACGCGAAGTCGACCTCCTTCCTTTTTCCTTTCATTTTCCACGTTGACAGCATGATACTCACCTAATAGCCCTCTTGGCCACAAGGTAGCCACTGGCTTATACTATGGTACCAGGTACATGCGTGCAAGTGCCTTCTTATTGGTTGCCGTAATTTACCTTAAATACTTATTAGCCAGCAAGATCCTTCCTATCGACTGCCTGTGACTAGCAACATCACTTCTATTTCAGACGTCCTGCCAAACACTGACGCGTTATACCTGAACCCTCGACAAAACTATCACCGAGCATTCCATTATAATGACCAATGTAGATAGGAGCAATGCCGCCAAGCCCTTGGACAATATGGCGACAAAGCGACAAGAAACTTGCGTCGACAAAAGTCTCCTGAAGAATCTCTTCGTCAGATACACGGAATGGATTGGTCTTGAACTCGATTCTCTTGACATGAATTTCTTCGAACTCCCTTCCATTTCCGAGCCACTGCCAAAGATCGATCCCTCGAAACGGAATCCGAATCTACCTGCTCCGGTGTGGCCTCTGATTAATGCACTCAACAATTTGTTAGATCCATTTTCAACCCAATGCCAAATGCATTCGTTTCACATCGCCATTTCTACGCTCTATCCCGATCAAATGTGGGGGTTTGGTGATCGGGTCCCGTGCGAATCGGTACCGACGGGAACCTTGGATTCTCTCAATCTTCCTACGGTTACCAACATTGGCGGAAGCATCGCAAGCAATCGGCCTAACCTTGTTTATGTCGACCCAAACTCAGTTGCCGCAATGCGGCATGACATGATGGCTGTCCCTTCCAGCACGAAGAAGGATCCGTCTCTTGCCGCCATCATTCTTGCGCTGGCGCAGAGGCCCTTCTATAGGGAGCTCATGCCGTCTGCTGACGGGTTGTCTCCTTTGTCCCTCGGGTCCTCTTCTCTCGAGGAGCCTCGGTTTCACGATGTAACGGTGCACATCCTGACTGTTGACGCCAGCAACCCTTCGGAACCTTGTTTCATCGTGTACAAAGCTTTAGTGACGAAAGAGCTCTTGTACAAGCTTTACGAACCACCTAAGAGCCTCCGTGCTGTAGACGATACGACGCTAACTGGAACGATGGGAAGGTACACCAGACACCCGATCGCCGCCGCTACCTGCTCGCATTTCGCCTTCGACCGGCAGAACACCACCCCCTTATGCCCCGGCCCCATCGCTGGCTCGAGGCGTCTGGTCTCGTCGATGACGGCCGCCTGGATCGCCGCGAACCCCCCAGGCACCACGCTCGCCACGTGGTACCTGATGTTCTGCCGTTCCGTGCTGGCCCGGACGATGGCCGCGTCGTCCGCCAGCATGACCCGCCGGAACCACGGCTCCATCCGGACCGGCAGCGTCGCCGTCAGCAGTATCACCGGCCGCTCGTACCGGTACAGACACTTGAGCTCTAGCAGCCTCGGCCGGTAGTGGATGTCGGTTAGCGCTGTGTGGCACTCGTCGATAAAGATCCGCTTCAGCAGCCCCCGCTTCCGGAGGCCGTCGGCGTACGACCTGAAACCTGCGCAGCTTACTTGGTCGGCGCTGACGAACACGAGCGACGCCACCCGTTCGCGCTCCGTCCGGCCCGTCACCGTCGCTGGCTTCCACAGGAGTGCGTCGAGCCCGGCCTCCCGGGCTCGCCGCACGTGGCTCTCGAGGACCGCAACGAACGGGACCACGACGATACTAACCCCGCCGTGGACCCCTGGCACGGCTGGCAGTAAGAACAAGGCACTCTTCCCTGCGCCTGTCGGCAGCACCACGATGAGTACCATGTCCCCCCGGAGCGACATGACCTGCCGCGCGCCCTCGCGCTGCTCTGCCGACTTCCACCCCGCACCCTCCCCGAAGAGCGCCTCCAGCCCGGCGCTGAGGCGCCTGCCCAGCTCCGCCTCGCCTGGCGCGTTTCTCTGTGCCATTGTTATGTCGTTGGCCGCCCTCTTCCTACGCCCTGAGTGGCGGAACGCCTCCTGCTCCTCCCAGCCGGCTGTCTCTGTGGCCTCCCGCTTGCTAAGGGTGACGCTTCCTGGCACGGCTGCTGTGCGCGGCGCGGCCGGCGGTTGCCGCTCTCCCTGCTGGCTCCTGGTTGACCCTACCCCCCTGACCTGAGTGGCGGCGGCGGTGGTGGTGGTGGTGGTGGTGGTGGTACCGACGACAACGACGGCTCTAGGAAGGCGTGCCATAGCTGGCTAATCTCGCGGAAGTTGGCCACCATCTCCGGCTGCAGCTGGTTGGGGAACTGCACGTCGATGGCGTAGTGCCGCCTCGCTGTAATCCCGGCGTGTGTCGCCTGCAGATCCCACACGAACTCGAGCCGGGGCCGCCTCCGCGCCTCGCCCGTTATGGGGTCTGTCCTTGTACCACTGGCCCTGCTCCCGCCGCCCGGCCCGGCCCCGTCGTCCTCCTCCGCCATCTCGACCTCCACCTGCTTCACCACGATGCCGCGGATCCTCCTGCCAAGCTCGATGGCCACGTGCCTGTAGCTTGACACCGTTAGCGGGACGCCTGTCGTTCCCGACGTTACCGCCCTGAGCTCCTTGCTGAGGTCGGTCGTGTCCCAGACGCCCCGGCTCCCGTCCTTCCAGAGCCACGGGTATAGCGATACGGACGGGCCGTGAACGCCGGCGTCCGCCTGGAGGAACCTCTCGAACGGCAGCACCCACGAGATGTACGCCACCATCATCTTGCCGACGGCCTCGGGGAGGAACCGCGCCACCTTTCGGCTGATGCCCCGGATCGCCCGGTTCTTGTCCCGGTCCGTGGCAAGCATCACCTGCCCATCAAAGACGAAGACGTTCCGCGCCATGTCCTGTGTGTCGCAGTACCGTGCTGTTGTTATCTCCGGTCCCCGCCCCGGCTGCCCGCCCCAGATGTGGAGGGAGGCGAGCAGCGACCGCTTGAAGGACTGCGCCTTGCCTAGCCAGCCGTGGACATTACCCTGCCGCCACCGCCCTAGCCTCTCGTCCCACAGTCCGCTGCGGCACAGCTCCGCTAGCTTCTGGGGCCCCGGCTGCAGCCAGCCGTTCTCCTCGTGTGTTGCGAAGCACCGCCCGGCGCCTTCGAAGACGAGCGAGTCGACGACCCTGTCGAGCACGAGCTGCCCGCGCGCCTCCGCCCACCCCCCGCGCATCAGCTCCTCGAGCGCTGCCTCGGCCTCGGCCTTAGGCCTCTGTGCCGCCCGACGGAACTCTTCGATCGTGACCCGCTGCCCGAGGTAGCGCAGTGCTGTGCCGCTGCTCTCCCAAAGCACCCGCGGTGTGCCGCCCTCCTTGTTTCGGTGGCCCTTCCCGTACGACATCATGCGGATGATGGCGCTAAAGGGCGTGTGGGACCCGTCGGCAAGCCAGCGCCGGTACTGCTCGATAAACCCCTCCACCAGCTCCAGGCCTATCTCGTTAGGGTCGCCGTCAATCGGCTGCGCCTCAAAGAAGTGCTCCAGCATGAGGATACGCCCGCACCATATGATCCCGGCGAGCCGCGGCGTGAACTTCGCTGCTGGGCACCACCCGAGCCCGCCTGGCCCGGCCCGCTGTTGTCCCCCGCCGCCGTCGCCGCTTGCCGCGCTGACGCTGACCATAGCCCTCTTCCGCGGGTCGAGTATGCCGAGGACGGCGGTGAAGTGGATGAGCGGGTTGGCGAAGATGTTGACCGCCACTTTCTGCTTCAGCGACGCGATGCAGAAATCGTACACCCTCCGGTCTAGCGCCAGGCTGTACTCTGGCAGCTGGCCCTCGGACTGCCGCCCCTCCTGGCGGCGGCCTGGTGGGCCTCCTCTCCTTACGTCTTCGCTGTCGTCATCGCCGTTGTCGTAGTCGTCGTCGCTCCCCGTCTCGTACTCGTCACTCTCGCTACCGTACCCGTCGTCCGGGCTGCCCCGCGGCCGTGGCAGGGCCGCCCCGCTCTGCGCCGGACGACCGCTGCCCCACTGACGGGTGCCTCCCCTGGCCGACTCGCCCGAGGTCTCGGCTGTGGCGTCGCCTGCGGCTTCGAGGGCCTCGGCCATCGCGTCCATTGCCGTCCACTGTTCGTCGGTGAAGCAGATACCGCGCCCCTGCTGTGCCTCCGCCCGGCCTAGCCGATACGCCCGTAAGCAGTAGCAGAGGTATCTCTCCCATACCCTTTCATACTTCCAAACCGTATCGGCCTGCTGCTCGAGCGCGAACGGCCGGCCTTCTGGCTTCGCCGGGTCGATGCTCTTCAGCCACCGCCGGGTCTCGTGAGGCACCTTGGTGACCCGTAGGGAACACCGGCCCACCTCGCGACGGAAGCTTTCCTGGAGGAGGGACAGCCGCCGCTGCCCCTCCCGGTAGCCCTCGTCCCGGGCCGCCCGTCGCACCGCCTCCGATACTGGCGCCGCCCCCGCGTCGTACTGGTCCACCAGGTCGTACCCGTCAAGGTGCGCCGCCCACTTCATCTCCCTCACCCACGCCGACTGCTGGTTGACGTCGGCGCTGTCGATGACGGTGCGCTCCCAGTGCCTGTCCTCGGCCGCCATCGCGTCCTGCCGCTCCATCAGGCGATGAGTAAACACGTCAACGCCGCCACCCCTCTGCTGGGTGGTGGGGGTGGTGGTGGTAGGCGGCGCCTCCTCCTCCTCCTCGCCCCCTGTGCCGGGGTGGCGGACGATCCAGTACCGCGCGTACTTGTTTCGGGACAGCGTCTGCATCTTGACCCCCTCCCACCCCAGGCCGCCATTCCTGCTATGGGCCTCGGTGGGTGCGGCTATGGCGGGCCGACCTAGGCCGTGTACTCCCTGCTGGGCGTGCAGCTTGATCAGCTTCCGGCTCGTCGTCCGATACTCGCACCGCCTGCAGCCGTACCCGTCTAGCACCGGTAGGCCCTCTAGCGGCGGGCTGCCGTCCGGCGGTAGCTCGCACGCATGCGGGTCCTCCAGGCTGCCGCCGTTCGCTGCCGCCTCGGCCAGCGCGAGGCTGACTACGGCACGTAACGTCGGTCCCCTGAGCTGGTGGGCCTGGCGGAAATGGCTCTCGACGGCGCCGTCCGTCCGTATCGCCTGCTTGCAGTGCGTGCAGAGGGCGACCCGGGGCTGGCTGGCAAAGGTGAGGTAGAGGCCGGCGTTGACGCCGTCGGGGCATGATGCACTGCTGCTGCTACGTAGGCTACTGCTACCCCCGGCCATGTCGGTCATCCTTCCTTCCCTGGCGTTGTTGGCTATGATAGGATAGGTATATCGATGGTGGTGTAGGAGGACTGTATATTAGGCCGTCTATGGGTCTGCATGCTCCCTACAGGTCGTAGTACTAGGACTGAACCCTTCCTTCGGACTGCGGCTTGTTTGACGTTACCTGGCGCCTCCTCTTTGTTGGCGAGGGAACTGGCCCCTGGGCTGGCAGGACCGGCTAGGGCTGCGGGGGGTTCACGTTACATAACGGAGGGAGAAAGGGGAAAAAGCAAAAGAGCAAAAAAAGAGGCAACCGGGATTACGCAGAGGGGCAAAATGGTGAAGTCGCCTAGGTCCTCAATAGATTTCCTATCCTACGACTACTACTACTGCTGTCACTACTGCTATAGCTAACGTGATGGTTGACTGGGCGTAACTACATAATGCATCGTCAGCAAGCCTGTAGATAGACAGCTACCTGATATATAAGGCCTATATAGTGTACTATTGTACTGCTGTCTATCCGGTAAGAGGGACGGAGAGGAAGGCCACTCGGTGGCTGGGCCGGTGCTGTGGTCCGGTCCCGGTTTGGTTGTCGGCCACCGTTCTCTCCTCCTTCCGTGCGTCCGACCGCCCGTTCCGTTGCGGCTGGGTTACCTTCCAGGGGGTTTGGGGGCTTTGT
>JASUDE010000695.1:0-20532 GCA_034509685.1 Colletotrichum cereale | reverse complement strand
TTTTATAGTATTTACTTATAAGGTAGAGTGTTTTATAGTATTATTATTACTTTTACCCCTTACGTTAAGCTTTACTAAAGTACTAAAGAACGCAGCTAGTAGTAATAAAGGAGGCGTTAGCTAAGAAGTAAAGGTTACTTATAAATATCTATACTTCTTCTTAAGAGCTTTATAGTTACTTAGTGTAGCCTTAGTATGCTATCCTTTAATAATATTACCTTCTTCTTTATTAATTTCCTTAGCCTATAGGGCTAGCGCACTTTATATAATAAGTTATTTAATTTATACCTAAATAGTAGTAAGATCTTAGTCTTATAGTTTATTAAGTAAGTAGTTAATTAACCTATTAAATTTCTCTTTTTTATTAAATATTACGTTACGTATAGTAAATATTTTATTTTTAATAGGATACTATATATAGTATGAATTACTTAAAGTATAACTAATTAAGTAACTAATTTATACTTATAGGGATAACTTCTTTTACTTATTACGCCTAAGTTACGTATTAGCTATTAAGGTAAAAGCTTAGTAGCTATACGCTTATATATAGGAAAGGTTAGGCTTTACGTATAGATTTATAATATTAGTAAATAGGTTAAAGTGTAAATACTACACTTAATATAGGGATTTTTACCTCCTAACTACTAATACTGTATAGTTATATAGGTATATTACTACTATATATATCTTTAGCTATAGGGCTTTAGGTAATTTTACGTTAGTTCTTATATATCTTACCTTAAGGTAGATAATTATAGTGATACGCTTAGCTGCTCTATTTTATACTTAGGTATTTAGCACTAAGTACTTTATAGTTACTTTATAGGTAGTAATTATCTTTATTACTTACTTATAGTAAAGTATTTCCCTATTAGTCTTAATAACCTTTACCTATATACTATACTTCTTCTTAAGATATATAAGGAACTTACGTAGCGTCTAGTTAATTACGTTACTTTTATAGTCTTATAGGTAGAAATCCTATAATATTCCTAACGTATAGTTACTAATAAGTATTTATAAGGTATATCTACTATACCTTTTAGTAAATATATAGAAATTAATTACTATTTAGTTACTAAGTTTTATAATATTTACGCTTTTATAAAGCTACTACTACACTTAGCGCTTTATTTTACTAAGTCTATAGGCTACGTAGTTATAGATTATTATACTATAGCTGCTAGTTATTTATACTTTTTAGGCGGCGTTAGTTAATTAGTAGAGGGCTGCTACGCCTAGATACCTAAGCTAATAGTGCTATAGCTTTATATCTCTACGTATAGGTTTTCTTTATATTACTATAGTATAGTAGTACCTTTTCTATAGTAGTAAAGGCGTATTATTAGCGTTCCTCTATAAGATAAATATAGCTATATTATTAAATTCTATAATAAGGCGGTATTTAAGTACGTATTAATTATTCTTTTTAGTAATATACCTAATTAATAAGTAGTTAGATTAATAGAGGTAGTTATTTTTTAGGCTAGTATTTTACTAAATGCCTATCTTCCTTAGTTAGTTAAATAAGATAAGGTTTATAGTAAAGTTATAGTAAAGGATTGCTTTATAGAGGTGTATTTTTACTAATCTATTATTACCCTTTATATATACTTTAGCTATCTTATATCCTTTAATTACTATAGGCTTTATACCTACCTAAAGGTAGTCTCCTATAGCTACGTTACGTAAGTCTCTAAACTATATAGGGTTATTAAACATATAATTAGTTACCTCTAAATTAAGTAGTACTAACTCCTTTAGTGTATACGTTAGTAGTAAAAAGTAAAAGGCTATAGGCACTATTACTTAGTAGTAACTATATAGTTACTCCCCTTATTAGTAAATCTTTTACACCCTTTCTATAAGATATAGTAAATTATTAAGTTACTTTTTAATTTACTATTTTTACTACTAAAGTTATAGCTTTTCTTTATTCTAATAAAAAGGGTGCTATTTCTTAAAGATATATTAGTATTTACTTAGGTAGTAAAATCCCTTATAGGCTTTATACTTATTACTATAGTATAATTTATTACTATAGCTATCCTTTTAGTAATATTACTTTTTATATAGTAAATCTTTATAGTTACTACGTAAACCTTTAGTTATAGTAGTTAGGCTAAAAGCTCTATAGCTAGCCTAGCTATAAGGCGTATTATTAATTATAGTTTTAAAGGTCTTATAGGCTACTCTTAATACTTTACTTTATGTTAGCTAATTAATATTTATATTAGTAGCTTTTACTATAGTAAACGCGTTTATCTATAATAATAATAGGCTTTACTAAAGGATTTACTAAAGCTTTATAAACTAAAGCTTTAGGCGTAGTAAAGTTACTATATTTATATACTTAAAAGCTTTATACGTATTATCTTACTTAGTTAACTATACTTTAGTTTCTTTTTTTATTATAAGGTGTTTTTATATAGCTTTTTTATAGACCTTTTTATATTTACTACTAGCTATTATACCTTTCTTACGTTAGTTAATACCTATAGCGTTTATAAGGTTAGTTATTTATTACATAAGGTCTTTACTAAAGTAGTAGCACTAAGTAAAAAGGGAGTCTATAACTAATTAGTAAATTACTTCCCTTATATTAGTAAATTACTTCTTCTATTTTTTATATTTCTTTACTTACTTAGCGTACTACGCCTACTTAAGTTTAAAGACTTTATAGTTTTTATAGCTAAGGTCTATTAGTTATTTAGCTTTTACTTTTACTAAGATATTTATAGTCCCTAGGGTAGTTATACTAGATTATATAGCTTAGCTACTTAGCCTTTTACTTATAATAGGTTAGTATTCCTTCTTAAAGTTAGATATCTTAACTTTACGTAGTAGCGCTAATTTAGTAGTAATTAATAAGTATAAAGACTTTACCTCTAGGTTAATAAACGCTTATATCTTACTATCTTTAGTATAGCTATAGATCTAGTTAATCTATAGCAGCTAATTGCTTTTTAAGTATAGAATTATTACTTTCTCAGTAGTATCTATTATAATAGAGGGGTACTTTAGCTATTATAGAAGCGCGTATTAGACTATTAATTATTAAATTTAGTAGGTTATAGGGGTAAAATTATAGTATATTTTTATTATATCTTTTTCTATATTCTTATTCCTTGTGGCTGAAATTTACCCTTAAAGTTATCCCTTTAAGGGGTAAATGGCGGTGAATTTGTAGCCTCTTATTGGCCTAATTCCCCTGTAAAGTGGGGTATATTACCTGTAGATTCCCCGGCACTTCGCCGTGCACCACCGTGCCATTTCGCTGAATTTAACAGTAGCATCCTATTGCTGTTCTACCTACTGATGGTTGAGTTGCATCCAAGGTCCCTCCACTTTAACATGGTGATCAAACTCGCCCTCCTGAGCTGGAGAGGTCCAATCTACTCAGAGAGAAAGCCCTAAGTGCGCTTCTCAGATCCCTGGAGCGAACGACATTACGCCTCAATCGGAACTTGGTGGCTATTGAGCCAAGCTCTGACTCTACTCGCCCCCCTTCTCTTCCAAGATGCATCACGACATTTCCATCTTGGTGTTTTATTTTTCTGGCGCACATCGCCTCTTCTCGTCTCGGTTCGCCTTACATCACATTCTACTACGTCCCTACGGCCGTTTAAATTCCCTTAACTTCTTACTATAGTATATAGTATAATATAATTTATTATGAATAAATATAAATATACTTTTTAGTATTCTATTATAAGTATATTATATAGATTAATAGAAGGACTATAAACCTAATTATTATCTTTTACATATGAACTAACTATATTACTAAACTGTAAAATCTATACTTATCTCTATTACACAAACTCTAAATAAATATAAGGCTTATAGATATTTTCTTATAGATATAAATAAACTGTTTATTATTAGAAGGGTAGTGTGAGAAACGTAGTAGTTTTGGTGTAAAACCCCTGCCAAGAAGTGGGTTACTTAACTTATAAGCCAAAACCTTCTCAGATTGACTTATAATGCTTTCACTCACTATTAATTTACGCTCTCCAGTACTATACTTATTCCCTTACACTGCTAGTCCGTGCCTCTAACAGCGAGAGTGCTTCTTGGAGTGGATTACTCGACTGTAAGTCAACATGCTGCGCTGCATGAGACGGATCTGCGTAGGCATCCAAGGCAAAAAGCGCGTAATTCTCAGCATTCCGTATCTTGTGCCAGTCGTCAAGTGCAACTAGTCTTAAATGTTTCATATGTATTAGCGGGCCTAAGTCGGGATCTCGTATATATAATCGCTTAGGGGCCGGAATGGAGGGGAGTTGCTGAACTCTGTGTACTTACTCTGGCACGTCGTAGGAGCTGGCATAATCATCAGTCTCCCAGTCCCCGGCTACAGCTTTTAAGTGGGTCATCTCGTGTAACAGAGTCCGTGACTCGGTCTTGACAAGTTCCCGCCTCTTCTGCCAGTCCTGCAACGATATCTGTTCGTTGCGAAATAGATCCTCAAAAAAGTCGGGGCATAACTCGATGATGGCTTCGTTCCCAGCCCAAGCCAAGGCTCTTTTGCCTTTGCACTCCTCCATGTCTCTTGAACAGCCTATGACGACGGCACCTTCTGTCGGCGTCAGCTCATTGATCTGCCCAGGTGCATTTCTTCCGAGGGCTTCGATGGGGTTATAAATATTGTTTATTATTCCTTTTGCCGTTGTGGGGTTTGCATTTTCAACTAGGTGCCCCAAAGGTGTTAGTGGCTGCTTTTGATACGGTTCTCAAGATAAGCAGGATACTATCTTACCTCCAAACCATGCGATATACGCTGCGGTAGAGTGTGAGTCATCGGCCTCTAAAAAACGACTAGCAGCAACAGCATATCTTCGCATCTGCTTGATTGAATCCTTGATCCTGGTGGCTGCTGTAATGCCGCAATTGTGTTTGCTCCACCAACTCGAGAATCCTGAGACCACCAGAATCTGGTTCACAGGCTTTGGTTCTCTCTTGATAAGCTGGCTCAAAGGCTTGTCAGAGCCCTGCACCATGGCGGAGGCCAGAAGTGCCCAAATAGAAATCATAAAGAGATTGGCTTTTCCTAACGTATACATGGCTAAAACAAGTATACGTTTTTAAGGCTTGGGAATACGTGAGGAGGAGCGAAATGTTCCACAGCGATATCATAAGGAATTCATAGGGAACAACAAACATCAAGAAAGCAAGTCAGAATTTTAATGCGACTATATACATTTTGAGAAAATTGATGAAAGGAAAGAGTAGAATTAGAGTTAAGAGACTAAAGGATGAAATAAGGAGGAAGGAGAAGTAAACATACCACTTCTAATACATTAAAAGTTAGTATATTATCTGTAGAGCTTTGGAGGTAATTAAGACCCGCTAGTATGTTAATTTTAGTAATTATAATCTAGGGGAGCTAAAGCGGTAATACCGCCCTGCTAATTACTTTAGAAGGGGCTATATGTTAAGTCAAAGCACCTACTTCTCGGCCACCCCTGCTTTTCGGCCACCCAAAAATACCGCCCAGCCACCCCATTATTTAGATACCCTCTAACTTTAAACTATTACTGTCACAGGACAAAGTGGCTATTATGGATTACCCGGCCTGGCTGTGGATCCCACCGGAGATGCCGTGATCCACCGGTCGGCCGGCATATAGTTAGTCTGTAGCAGCTCCACCTAATGCCAGCCTATAAGGCCTAGTACTGCCAGCTGTAGGGTAGCGGGTAGATTGACGGCCCCCTTTTGGTCGGTTGACGGTCTCTAACCGCTTCTGGAAAAACGTTATGTCAGCGCAACCAAAAAATAGCTCACAACAACATTCTGACTAATCCAACCAATCAGCGCGTTAGATTCAGAAGTATTACAATAGTTATAAGAATTTAAAAAGACGTTAGATTTAAGCGATTTGAAGTAAAGTAGAGTTACTACTAGTAACTAGTTAATTAAAATCTTATTATATTACGTAATTATTTACAGCCTAAATTACTCTAACAGCCTTAGACTATACTATCTATATCTATATCTATATCTATACTACTTAGTAAGGTGCTACTATAGTAGAGGTAGTATAGGCTGCAGTAGTATTACTAGTAGTAGTAGTATTACTAGCTACTGCTAGTGTAGTTACTGCTTCCTCTAAGCTAGTATATTTGTGTAGTATTCTTACTTCTGGCGCGCTGCTATAACCTGCTATAACTCTTACTAGGCCTAGGTATTTTACATACTCTGTAGCGTAACGACGATATTTTCTATAGTTGTATAGAGGTTGTTAATCTGCTGCTGCTGCTGTAACTACTAAAGGTCTTATTAATAAGAGCTGTAGGGGGCGTAGCTGCTGTAACTATAGCTCCTTTAGGTACTGCGGCTAGCCTAACTACTTATAGAGGTAGTAGCTTATAAGCTCTTAAAAGCCTTATATCTTTCCTAGTTAGAAGGGTTACATTAGGTATTAGTAAGGGAAGGGGCCTCCTTATTATTAGAGTTATAAGGTATATAGCGTTACTATCAATAGCGCAGTACAATATTTAAGTTAACTTCTATAGTTAATTACTAAATATAAATTAGGTTTAGCTAGAGAAATTAGTAGCGATTCGTTTATAGATAGGTATATATATATTACTCTAGTTAAGTTACTAGTAAGGGTTAAGGTCTTCCTTTTTGAGAATCTAACTACTATTAGTAAGTTATAGCTGTTATAAGAGGTTGTAGCAGTAAGGTATCTTCTACTACTAAGTAAAGAAGCTAGTATAACTTAGAAGGCTTTACTGCTTTATAAACGTATTATTAGTAGCTACGTATTAACTATAAAGGAGCTTAAGGGTGTAGAAAAAAACCTTATACGTTAATAGCTATAGTAACTAAATATTACTAGTAGGTTAGTAGTAGTAACGTTCCTTTCTATATTAGGTATTATAGTACGCTTACTTCTAATTAACTATCTTACGTATCTTCTTATAAAGAGTATAGAGGTTAGTAAGGCAATAGGTAAGGTATAACTTTAGCTTATAGTATACGCCTTTAGTAGGTAATATAGTCTTTACACTATAGTTATAGAGGTCCTTTATTACATAGTTAGTAAATTTATCTAACTATAGGATATATATAGTCTAAAGATACTAAATTATTACTAGAAAAATTAGTAAAAGTCTAGTATAGATAGACGTAACTTACTAGGCTAGTTAGCAAACTGCTATTTAAGGGATTTTTACGCCTTCTTAAAGATATTATAAGTTAACGCGTAAACACAGGCCTACCACGCGTTAACTAGGCCGTTAGGGTTATATAAATACTCCTTCTTATTAGAGGTCTAGATATCCTCTAGCAGTAGTAGTAGTAGTACCTCTTACTATTATAATAGTTATAGTTATAATAGTTATAGATAGGTAAGCTTACTAGTAAGGGCTACTACTACAGCCTCGTTGCCCTTAAGAGCCTGCAGGCCTTCCTACTTCTTCTTAGTATTTAAAACAACGTTTTTAAGTATATACTATACGTAGAGTTATTAATAGGCTTATAGGAATACCTCCTTAGCAGCGCACTTTAGACTAGCGTTAAAATCCGTAATTATTACGCTAGGGTTAGAAGTATTACTTATAACTAACAGCTACTATAGCTAAAGGAGCACCTAGGTGTAAAAATCAGTTATTTTAGTAGAAATAAGGTAGAAGCAGGCGTTATATGTAGTATTAATAGCAGTAAGGCTAATAATTTAGAAGAGTAGTATTTAGAAGTAGTTTACCTACTAATATATGAGTAAAAAAAACAACTAGGATTAACTATAGCAATTTATATACCTTATAGGTGTTATCTATTATAAGTAACTCTAGATACTACTTTAGTATCTCTAGGTAGGGCGTATACGTCTAAAAAACACTATTAACCTTCCTATTATTACTATAGCAGATAGCGTAGAAAGGTATATCTTTACGCTCTTATAGTTACTAAATAAACAGCTAGGTTAATAATAATAAGCTAAACTTACTCTTATAAAGCTTATATTAGAGGTTACATACCTATTAGTTATTAATAACTACTTTTTCTATACTTACTAGCTAGGCTGTAATCTGCTATAAGGTTATATTATTATTAGTAGAAAGCTCCTTAACGCGCTAGGTAATTAACTTCTACTAGCAGCCTTCAGCTATAGCGTTAAAAGCTGCCTCCTCTTCACTTAGCTTTATAAAGGCATAGACTAAGCTAATCTAACTCTAGGCGGTAGGCTTATAGTTATAAAGATTCCTACCGTTAAAAACCTCTTATATCTAGGTATTAGTCGCTACAATACGTTAAATCTTACCTATAAAGTAGTAGTCGCACTGCTTTATTAATGTTTTTTATTATATTATAGTAACTAAATAGCTGCTAGCCTAGTCGTAACAAATATCCACCTAGTTACTATAGTTAGATATCCTTACTTTATATAGGGTAATACCTTCCTTACAATAATAAAGTTATACGCGCAGCTAGTACTCTTTAAAGGTTAGTGCTTTAATTATAGCTATCGTTAGTATTAATTAATTATAGTAGACTTATAGTAAAAAGGGGTGTTTTTGTATAGGTTACAGACTGCTGTAGTGGTAGGGGGCTAGGGGGCTAAGTGGTGGCAGTAGTGGCGGGCTGCTGGATACAGTTAGAGACCGTCAACCGACTAAAGTATGGCTGTTAATCTACCCGCTACCCAGCTATAGCTCTAGCTTAGGGTAGTTAACTAATCTATTACCTATTTTAACTTTGTTAAGTAGTAGTATAACTACGTTATAATACTATAGGATATTAACCCTCTACTACTATTAAAATTTATAATAAGAGGTAAATACGCTAACTATTATTAAGAGGAGCTGTTTAGTTATTTTCTTTTAATTATAACTAATTAGAAGCCTATATTTTTTTTACTAATGAGTTACTAATATATGCCTACTAGTAGAGCTTTTTACTTATAGCCTATACTACAAAAACTACTAGCCTAGCCAAAGCTAATATCCCTTTAGCTAACACCCTTACGTTTAACCCCTTTACTAATAACCTTACTTTTACTACCTATTATAGGCTAGTGCCTAGTATGTTAGCCTAGGCTTTACCTAAGCTACTACACCCTACTAGCGCCCTACTAGCTCCCTACTAGTACTCCCTCTATACTATATAGACTAATATAATAGGATTTTCCTATTTTTCTCTTTCCTTCCTAAGTTAAAAGTAGATAGTAATAAAAGCACTTTACTAGTTAAACGTACTATAAAGCTAACCCTTTATATACTTTTAACTTTACTTATAAAAAATAATACTAAGTTAAGCGTTACTCTCTACTAGCTTAATAGTAGCTAATAGAATAAGAGAAGACTAACTATAGTAGTTAGTAAATAAAGCTATTAGGCCTTTTTAAGATAGGATTACTTAGCTTACTATAAAGCTAAAGTAATACTAAATAAAAGTAGTAGAAACTATAGGGTTAACTATACTAAGAGGTAGTACCTCTTTAGTAATACCTAGTAAAAAACTTAATAATAAACCTAAATAAAAGCTTTTACCCTCCCTACTAAAGCTTAATAGTAAATAATAAAAATATATAGTATAAGCTTAGTAAATAAAAAATAAGATTAATATAGATTAATCTTTTTACCTTTTAAACTAAGAGTTATAGTACTTAATTAATTTATATTTAGACTTTAGTTTTTAGTAGGTAGTTACTACCTTTTATATAGCTAAAAGGAATAATAGTTACTAAATACCTAAAGATTTCCTTATATACCTTAACTAAACGTACCTTAACCTTAATACCTAACTATATACTACTACTTCTATATATATACTATACTAAAAGAATAATAAAAGCCTAGTAATATTTCTCCTAAAGTTTAAGTATATATTAGCTAAAGTAAAAAAGAACTAGTAGCCTATAGTAATCTAAATATCTCTTCTTAAATTAGTACTTAACTAAAAATTAAAGGAATACCTAGTTATAGTTTACTTACTACTATATAACTATATAAAGTAGCTATCTTAAGTATAAGAAATTACTTAGAAGATAAAGAAAGTAAAACTAGCTTCTTATATAAAGTAGTACTAATAGGCCCCTTAAGGCTTACTAAAAAATAAAAATAGAGATACTTTTATAATAGGGTTAGTTTAGGTAGTAGCTATAAGTAGCCTTAAGATATAAAGAAGCTATACTTATATAAAGTTTAGTAGCTTAAAGACTAATAAACACCCTAACTACTAAGAATACTTTAAGTATAGTAAAATTAACTATATAGCTTTAAACTATTATACTAAGCTTTATAAAAAAAGAAAAGTAGCTAAACCTATTAAAGTTATAAGAGTTAAAAAGACCCCTCTAAAGAAAAGTAAGTCTAAAGATAAAATAGCTACTAGCTTCTCCCTTTATAAGAGTAAGGAGTTAGAAAAAGAGTAGCTTTAGAATAAAATTAGGTTCTAAAGGTAATAAAAGAAGAAGTTAAAAAATAAGCTTAGTTATAAGAAGCTTTACTTACTATTAGAGGATTAGCTACTATATAGGTATAAATTAATAAAAGATATTTAACCTACCTTCTTATTAACTATAGTTATAATATTTATATAATAGTAAATAAAAAGCTAGCTTATAACTTTTACTTACTATATATAGACTAAGTTAAGAGACCTATTTATAGGTTTATAAAAGAAGGCTAACTAATTATTTATACTAAAGAAGTAATAGTAATAAACCTAGAGATTAGTAGTTATTTTTATAAGATTTATATATACGTTATTAAAAACTTAAAACCTTAAGTCTACCTAAGTAAACTATAAATAATTCTAAATAACGTTATATACTAAGTAAAGGATTACTAAATATACTATAGTAAAAGAAATATAAAGGTATATCTTTTAAACTAAAAAGAACTTAAGAATATAAGGTATATCTAAAGTATAAGGCTTTTACTAGCTTCTACCTTTACTATTATATACTAAAGAGTAGCTTAAGTATAAAAGGGAATATTAGGTAATAAGTAAGTAATACTAGGCGTTAAAGTAATAAGCCTATAAAATATTAAGAAAGCCTTTTAACTAAAGAAGAAAGTTAACTTATAGAACTATATTTTAGTAGATATCTTTAGAGACTTCTCTATACTTTTTAACTTAGAAAAGATATACTTACTTCCCTTTTAGTAGCCTAATAGAGACTATAAAATACTACTAATACTTAGGCTAGATAGTAGAGACTCCTTATTACTATAGGGACTACTATATAATATATTATAAGAGAAGCTTTAATCTTAAAGAAAACCTTAGAGAATCTATTAAATAAAGGGTTTATTAGGGCTAGTAGCTTAGCTACTAGTACCTTAATACTCTTTATTAAGAAGCTAAAAGGGGAAATATAATTCTATATTAACTAAAAAGCCCTTAACGCTATAACTTAGAAAGACTACTACTTACTTCCCCTTATATTAGAAATATTAAGGCGTATAGAAGCTACTAAGTAGTATATAAAACTTAACATAGTAGTAGTATTTTATAAGATAAGAATTTATAAGAGAGATAAAGAAAAGATAGCGTTTTAAACTAAATATAGACTTTTTAAATAGCTAATATACCTCCTTAGGCTTACTAGCGCCTCTATATTATTCTAATAGTATATTAATAGTATACTATAGTAGTTTCTAAATAACCTTATAATAGCCTATATAAATAATATCCTTATCTACTTTAATAGTATAAAAAAAGACTATAATAGGTTTTAAAAGTACTTATAGTAGTAGGTTTATACCTAAACCCTACTAAGTATAAGTTTACTATAAAGAAAGTAAAATATATAGGCTTTATAATTATAGCTAAAAAGAGAATCTCTTATAACCTAAAGAAATTATAAGCTATTAAAACGTAGCTACCCTTTAGGTTTATAAAGAGAGTCTATAGCTTCTTTAGATTTATAAACTACTACTATATATTTATACTAAACTATATAGAGATTACTTTACTACTTACTTAACTAAATAAGAAAAAGACTTTTTTTAAATGGAGAGAAAATAAAGAGGTAGTATTTTGATAGTTAAAGAAACTCTTTACTATAAAACTAATACTTTATAGGCTTAACCTAAAGGCTAATATAATAGTTAAAAATAACTACTTAGGGTTTACTTTAGGGGGTATTCTAATATAAACTAATAAAGAGGGTAAAACTTACCTAGTAGCTTTTCATTTTAGAAACTACTTTTAGTAAAGTATAACTACTTTATTTATAATAAAAAGCTTTTAGTAGTACTATACTATCTTAAAGCTTAGTAAGTAGAGTTATTATAGGTATTATTATAAAGGGGTTATAATATAGTTAACTATATATATTAATAGGTAAGTAATAAATAAACGGTTTTAGTTTAATTATATATAACTAAGAAGTATAACTATTATAGGCTACTTAGTTAAATAAGTAGTAAAATATACTATTAGCTATATATTAGGACTAAATAGTTAGTCTACTAGCTAAAGGGCTAGCGTAAAGTTAGAAGACGTAGGCCTAAGATAAGTCTTACTAGGTAAGCCCTAAGGGGGCTACTAGCATCCTTACTAATAGGCTTAGAATATATTAATTAAATAAGGGATAATTATAAAATAAAAAAGAGGGAGCTACTCCCTACCTAAAGGGGAGGGAGTAAGTAAAAATAATATAGCTAACTAACCTCTACTTACTATTAGTAACTCTACTACTTTATATAAACCTAGCCTATAATACGTTTTTACTTCTACTTAACCTTAGGCGTACTAATTAGTAAAGTAATAATAATACCTAAAAGAACCTTAGTAACTTACTAAGAGGATAATACCTATAGTAAATAAAATAATAAAGAAACTAGTATAATAGATACTAAGAAGGCTTTAACCTATTAGAATCCTACTAACTAAAATAGCTATAATAGTAGGGATACCTAAGGCACTACTAATAATAACCTAAGGGATACTACTATCTCTATTATTACTAACTATAGCTATAAAGTTATAAAGAAGATAACTATAGCCTAAGTATAAGCCTTAATATAAGTAGAGATAGTTAAGGCTTAAAAGTAAAAAAGTATAGAAATAATTATAGTACTTTAGAATAAAGGTAACTCTAATATACTACTTAATAGTAAAGTACTAGCTAATTAGTAGGTAGCCCTTAAGTAATACTAACTAAATAATTAGGGAAAGTAATTAGTACCTCTTTAATATAAAGGAGAAAGCTAAACTAAACTAATAGACTTTTAGTTTAAGCTTATAGGCTAATTTACCTTAAGTAGTATAGAAAATAATAGTAATAAAGTACTTTATATAGAAGTATATCTAAAGAAACTAATAGGCTACTAATAGGTAATATATATAGATATATACTTTAGAAATAACTAAATAAAAGTTATTTAGCCTATTATAAAGAAGTAGCTATATAATAGTATAGCTAATAAGAATATATAAGTATATAATATAGTTTTAAAGCTAAAAGATAAACGCTAGAAACCTAGGTAATTATACTAGGCTTTTATTAACTAGTATAAAGCACTAGAGGTAGAGTACCTAAACTAACTACTAAAGAGGCTATAAGTAATTAACGTTATTAATTATATCCTCTCTAACTTATAAGATAAAGTTATAGCTTATAAGCTACTAAACACCTAAGAGGTATTAGATAATATTACTAAGTAAGTAGAGATAATAGGAAGAATCTAGTAAAAGGCTTTTATAAATACTAACTACTAAGGTAGTATACTAAGGAGGCCTAGCTAATAGCTATCTTAAGAACTACCTTACGTAACTATAAAGGTTAAGAGTAAGCTATTAAGTACTTTTATACTTCTAACTAATAAACTAAATAAACTAAGCTAAATAGACTAAAAGAGTAGTATATAACTAACTAAAAGGAGACTATTATATAACTAAGTGTATATTATATACTATAATTATAAAAATATAGGCTACTACTTTAACTAATACTAAAAGCCTAACTATTACTACTATAAATAACCTAGGTATTTAGGTAAGATATATATTTAAATAAAAGAAGCTATAGAGGTAAATATAATTAATATATTATAGAAATAGGCTTTAGGCTACTAAAGATTTAAAGTAACCCTATAGGTAAAGATTAAAAAGGTATAAAAGAAAAAGAAGTATTAATTAATATAGGTATAAATTATAATATAGTTAATTAAAAAGTAGTATTATAAATAGGTTATCTACTATAGATTAGTAATAAACTAATACTATAAGGCCTATAAAGATTAAAAGCTTCTAATTATAGTTAAGAAGTCCTAACTATATAAATAATAGATAACCTTAGTACTAAAAAGATAAGAGTATACTTATTTTAGGTATCTACTTTAAATAAGGATTATATTATAATCCTAGGTATCCCTTAGGAGAGAGTAGTATCTCTTAACCTAAGCTAAAAGACACTTAACTAAATATATTAACTAAAGGGTAAAAATATAAAATAAGTAGTAAGTAAAAAGACTATTAAGAAGGTATTAAAAGATACTAAAGTAACTTTTATAGTAAGAATAAAGGTTTAGTATATATATACTACTATTAAGCTAAAGGAGAAGCTAAGTCTACCTTCTAAGTATATAGAATAAGCCTATATCTTTAAAGTAATAAAATACTAAAGAGGTACTAAAGATAAACTATATACTACTAACTTAAAACTAAAAGTAAAACCTCTATAAGGCTTTATCTACCTACTAGTAAAGCTAAAGCTTATAAAGCTTAGGGAATATCTAAAGAAGGCCTTAGTAAAAAGTTAAATCTAATAATCTAAAAGCCTAGTAAATATACTAATTCTATTTATACCTAAGAAGAGAGGTAAGCTAAGGCTTTATATTAACTACTAAAGGCTTAACTATATTACTATTAATAATTAAACGCTACTACTACTAATTACTAAGATTCTTAGCTATCTATCTAAAGTAAAATAGTATACTAAGTTAGATTTAAAGGATAAGTACTATTAGGTAGGTATTTATAAAGGAGATAAGTAGAAAATAGTCTTCTATATATATTATAGCTATTATAAATATAAGGTTATACCTTTTAGACTAATTAATATACTAGCTACCTTTTAGGCTTATATTAATAACGCCTTAGTAAGGTTAGTAAATATTATCTATATTATTTATTTAAATAATATCTTAATCTTCTTAAAAAACTAAGAATTATATATAGCTATAGTAAAGTAGGTACTTAGTAAGCTAAATACTACTAAGTTAGTAGTTAACCTTAAGAAGTATAAGTTTTATAAGTAGTCTATTAGGTTTTTAGGATTTATAGTAGTAAAAGATAGTATTACTATAAAGTAAGATTATATATAAGCTATTATAAAGTAGTTAGTACCTACTAGTATCTATAATATATAGGTCTTCTTAAGGTTTATAAGGTTTTATTACTAGTTTATTTATAATTATATAAAGGTATATACCTTATTAACTAACTTACTAATTATAAAAAAGAGGTATTTTCTAGAGATTACTAAAGGAGTACTAAAGGCGTTTTAAAGACTTAATAACCTTTTTACTATAGCTTTAGTATTATACTATTTTAACCTAAAGCTACCTATCTAAGTTAAGATAAACGCTTTTACTTTTATAATTAAAGTAGTTTTATACTAGCTTTATAATTATTAATAGTACTTAGTAGTATATATATTATAAAAACTAAAAGGGGCTAAGCTTTAATATAGTATACTAAAAGTAAAGCTACTAGCTATTTATAAAGCTATATAATAGTAGTATTACTTCTCTTTATATAATTAGTATTAAATAGTCTTTCTAACTAATTACCTAAGGTACTACTACCTTACTAATAAACCTTAGTTAAGTAGATATTAAAGCTAAATATTATAAAATCTTATAATATTTAACTTTAAGATTAAATACTACCTTAACAAATTAAACCTAGTAAATAGGCTATTTTAATACCTAGACTACTAGGCTTTTAATAAAGAGGTTAATTATAAAAGAAGTATATTTCTAAAAGACTTCTTAAAACGTTTTATACTTAAGGTAGTAAGAATAAGGCGTATATAGGCTACTAAAGGGATACTAATAAACCTAGGTTAATTACTTCTACCTAAAGATCTAGTACTTAAGCTAAAAGAAGAGGTAATAGTAAAATAAAAAAAAGACTTAGACTTATAGGGATTAGTATAGTAGTAGTAAGTAAACTAAAGTAAAGATATAAAAGAAATAGTTAGATATAATAGGTAAGTAGTAGTCTTAGAAAATAGTAAGTTATAAATAGAGATACTAATAGCGTTTTAGAATAAACTAAGTAGTAGTTACCTAAAGGATAGCTATATAATAAAATAGCTAGCTAAGTTATTCTTTTAGAAAGTAATAAAGAAAGATATTAAAGAGTACGTTAAGATATATACTATTTATTAGTAGACTAAGCCTTAATACTATATACTTTATAGGGCCTTTAGGAGCCTACTAGTGCCTACCTAACTATAGTAAAGTATCTTACTTAACTTTATTATAAAGCTTCTAAAGTTAGAAAAGAAGAAAAGGAATAATTTTAATAGTATCTTAGTAGTAGTTAACTAACTAATAAAGTATACCTTATATATCTTTACTTATAAAGTAATAATAGTAGATATACTAATAATAATTCTAATTAATAGGGTTATAATATTATATAAAGTACTAAAGTTAATTATTTTAAATTAGGAATTACTATTTATAAGCTACTTTTAAGTAAAGGTATACTACTAGTTAGCTATTAAGAGGAAACTAAGTATAGTATATTACTTATAAACTAATAAATAGATAAAGTAGTAAAATTAAAATATAAAATACTTCCTATAAGCCTACTATAATATTAAGTAAGATAACTAAGTAGATTAGCTTCTAATAGTATAGTTTATTTATAATAGTACTTACTATAGTACTACTAGTATACTACTAGTAGAAGCCTTAATAAGATACTAGCTAAAAGGTCCTTATAATATTTAAAGTAATAAACCTAAGTAAATAGTTATCTTTATAGCTAAAAAGAGGGTTAGTTAGTTATAATAGTAAAAAAAAGAGGTATAGTAGCTACTAAGCTAGTTAAATAACACCTATATAAAATAGTATAATAAAAAGAGAACTAAATTTAAGTTTAAAGTAGGGGAAAAGGTTCTTTTAGTAACTTATAATATTTACTAAAAATAACTATTATAAAAGCTTTTAAATAAGTACTTAAGACCCTTTAGGATTACGTAAGTAGTTAATAGGGGTGCTATATATAAATTAAATCTATAATCTAAGTACTAAATATATAATATATTTTTACTATTATAACTAAAAGAGTTATATAATACTAAGGAAGAAAGTAAGAATATACTAATTAAAAAAGAAGAAGAAAACGTTTATAAAGTAAAGGTAGTAATAGGCTACTAAAGGCTACTAAGAAACTACTAGTATTTAATTAAGTAGAAAGAATATAGTAAAAGAAAAAACTTATAAGAACTATAAAGAAACCTATAGTAAAGTTTAAAAGATAAATATAAAGAGGTACTTTATTAAAGGGTTACTAGTAAAGTAAAAAAAAAGATATAGTAAAGAAAAAGTGGTAATTTAAATTAATAGTAAGAATATAAAAAGAGTATTACTAAAGAAATACTAATAAAAGAATAATTAGTAAATAGTTATATAGTATAAAGGCTACTTCTTTTATATTTTAATATAAAAGCTAAAAAGTATAGTTAGCTTAAAACTAGGTATTCTAAGCTTAAAGGGGTAGGTAAAAAGAAAATAATAAATAATAAAACTTAAAATATACCTTAAGGGGGTACTAGTAAAGTAGTAAAAAGAAAGAAAAGCTAAGCGTTAGAATTATTTAACTTCTCTTCTAACTTCTTTACCTTTAACTCTACCTAACTAAAGGCTTTATTCTTTTTAACTTTAAAATTAAGATTATTTATATACTATTAAGAGGTATTAAGGTATAAAAAGTACTAAAGAGAAAGTAAAAAATTATATATTATATAAGTATAAAAAGCTACTTACTTTATAAAAAAGATACTTTAGGCTTAAACAGCCTAAGTTTACTTTTAAAAGATAGAAGTATAGGCTTTAATAGCTATAGTAGTAACTTTAGTAGTTTTAGCTAAAAACTTAGCTACTTTAGCCTAACGCTTAGTAGTAGTAGTAGTACCCTTAAGGGTAAGAACTTTATACTAATAGAAAAGCTACTCCTCTTCTTCTACCTTAGCCTTACGCTTAGCGTTAGAGGCTTTAGTAGTATTAGCCTTTTTCTAAAAGGCCTTCTTACTTAAGGTCTAAGCCTTTTTAATTTTATCTTATAATAAATAGAGTTAATAAAGGGTAAAAAAGTAATAAAAAGGTATTAAAGTACTTATAGTGTAATAGGGTGAAGTGGTCTTACGTTAAGGCTTAAAACAGTAGGGTAAAAATAGAGTCTATAAGTAGAAGGGCCTTATAGTTATTACAGAGATAGTAGATAGAGACATACATAGTTAATACATAGTCGTTACTATAAGCTTATTACTTTTATATACATTAGTATTTTTATAATTTCTCTATTAATACTTTACCTTTTTAGATTTCCTTTTTAGATTAAGTTTAAGAATTAAAAGACCTATTAATTAGTATATATCTTACTATAATTAGAGTTTATTAGAGGTAGGTATAGTTTTTATACTTTTCCTTTAGCCTTTTTAGCTAGTAGGCCTAGCGCTTTCTTAATAGTGCCTAAAGGTAGATTTTATTCTTTAAGATAGTAGAGATCTATCCTTTAGAAAGCAGTCTAACCCTTCTATATAGCTTATATAGATTAATAAATATTATAATATAAGATATATTACCTCTACTATAAATATTAGGATAAAATTTAGTAACTATAAGTATTAATCTTATATAACTTATAACTCCTAATAGAGTAGTATAAAGGCTATATACTATTATATTATAAAGAATTAGGTCTATAAATCCCTTTATTAGCTCTATATATCTTACTAAAGCATCCCTCTCTCTACTTAACTAGGTTGCGTATTACCTACTAACTAACCTACCTAGCGTATTTAGTAAGACTACTTACAATAATTCCTAAAGAAGAACCTAAGGAGGCTATTAGCGCCTTTAAGAGGATACACTATAAGAACATCGCTAGGAACTAAAGCATCTTAAGGTAGGAATACTAAAGACCCTAAAGACCTCCCTAAAGGTTAAGAGTAGCTAGCCTAGATAAGTATTACTTATTCCTATATCCCTTTATCCCTTATATACATACATTTTATTAAGAACTAAAAGAGACCCTTTAGTTAGGTAAGAGACTTTTAGATCTAAAACATACTAATATAAATAAGAAATAATAGTAGTTCTACTAAGCTAATAAGTATAGTAGGGGTACTAGTTAGGTTAAAACTAATAAATAATAATAAGAGTAAGGAAATAAAAAGAGATATTAATAGAGTAAAACAGACGTATAAGATAGCTACTAAAAGTAATAAGGAGTTATATAGCTACTATACGCTAAAGACTAAAGAACATCTACTTAACTTATTATATAAGAAGAATAAAGTTATTATTTAGTAATAAGCTATAAACTAGTAGCTAATTACTATTAATAAGAAATAATAATTACACTATATTTCTTATACTATTTAAACCTTTTTTAGACCTAATCTAAGATATCTAACCCCTTTTATATTAACTCTAACTTAGAGGATAGCTTCTTAAAAGGTAAGAATATTATATTTAGTCCTTTTATAGGTATAAGCTTTAATATAATATAGTAAAGAGCTTTTAACCTAAAGGAGGTTAATAATAGAGGTATATAAAGTCCTCTAAAGTAAAGTTCTTCTCTTAAGTCTACACCTATAACTACTAATAGTATAAATACCCTTATAAAGTATATAATAACTATTACTAATTACCTCTAACTAGCCTAGTTAATTAATAAGTAACTAACTATTATACCTATAACCTCTTACTCTATAGAAGCTCCTAAGTTTAAAGGTAATAATATATCTAACTTCTTAAATAAATATAATAATATAGCGTCTCTCTCTTAGAAAAGCGTAGCTAATAAGATTAAGGAAGTTTATATATATAGCACCCCTAACTTCACTAAGGCTATAAAATCCTACACTATAGGATAAGTCTCTTAGGATATTACTAAGGCTTAATTAATAAAGGTCTTTAGATTAGTAGACCTAAAGACTTATTAAAACCCTAATAAGGACTTACGGAACCTTATTAATAGTCCTTATATTAAAAACGATAATCCTAGTAGTATAATAACCCTTCTATTAATAATTTAAACACTATAATATAGAGCTAAGGCTTATAGTAACACTATACTAGCTAATTTAGAACTTATATGTATTATCTTTTACTGTTTTTTATAGTAAGCTATATAGGCTTAGAGTATTAAAAAATATTACAGTGTAATATTTTTTAGTTAGTGTTTTTAAAGTATAAGAATAATAGAAATATATATATTTCTTTTGATTAAGAAAGTATTATAGTATTTCTAAATATTCTATATATAAAGACCTATATAATAAGTAAATATTTAAGGTTTCTATTATTTCCTATTTAAGAC
>JASUDE010000694.1:1819-20569 GCA_034509685.1 Colletotrichum cereale | reverse complement strand
AAACTCTGTCTGTCTGTCGTCTGATCCTCATCTGAGGATACTCGTACGTAGTCGCCATAGCTGGTTGCAATACACCTCGCCTTGGACCGTTACAGTAAGATAGCTACGTATTCTTAGCGTCTTCTCTACTTACTAAGGGGGTAAGTTACTTATTCGCTTCAAATTAGCTAATTAGGCTCTTTACTGCTATGTTAAGTAATAAGGGGTCTTTTCAGTAAGTAGTATAAAATGATTGTAAGGCGTATCTATAAGTAGTTTTGTTACGTACTCTCTATCTGTAGAATAACTCTCTTTAGGCGTTTCTCCTAATTAAATTATCTCTTCTAGTGAATCCTTACTAATCTATAGTGAATTATAGTAGTAGTTACTATAAAATTAACTACTACTAATTAGTGTAGGTATATTATAAGGGGGTTATGATACAGTTAACTGTATGTATTAATAGGTAAGTAACATATAAGGGGTTTTAGTTTAATTATACGTAACTAAGAAGTGTAACTATTATAGGCCGCTTAGTTAAATAGGCGGTAAAATACACCGTTAGCTGCAGTAGATACTACAGCTAAACTATAGCTAATAGCTGTAGTAGGTTATTAGGGATAAACCCGTTAAACCCGGTGGGTTTAGCGATGCTCAGCATCGCAACAGATAGACCTTAATAGTTTCAATACACAAGCTGTATTGACGTGGTATAAGGAAACAAGCTGTCGCGGCTGCATGTGAGGGCACAGCAAAGCATGTCTCATGGGCCAAGAAACTAAGCCAAAGACAATGAACCACGTGACAGCCTCTGAACCTGTTGGTGAAGGAATTTTGGTGGCCTGCAGAAATGTCCCGTTTGTGGTTGTACAGCTGCGGCACGCCAATAAGGATCTCCGTATGGATCCTGGCTGATAAAGAGCACTTTGAGCACTTTGACAGCACGGAACAATCTTGTCCAATCCCTTGAATTGGTAAATTGACACAATGCATTGGATGCAATAGAACAGTAAGGACCAAAGCTACCACAGAAAGAACGGCAAGGGCCGCCTGAGCCGGCAGTTCAACGGTGCAACACCGTTATCAAGCTCGGCCCGCGTTTTGGGGTCTCTCATTCTGGCAGTATTTCTGGTTTAACGGCGGATCGTACTCCGGGATGCCCTGCAGCTTCATGGTAAAGGTGCCAAAGGGGGATTATTGTTGTTAACGCCGGGTCGTTTTTGTATATGACGAGAGGCGCATGGGTTTGCAAGCTTCAGCAAGATATATACAACTAAGCAGAATCCAGTTCAGTCTTGTCACAACTATCCTATCATCAAGCTTCCTATCCTCTTCCATGCTTCCATTAACGTCCTAGGAATGAACTAGAATTGTTCCTTACTATTGAGTGCCTATAGCTCTTGAGCGTCTAGGAGCCATACGGTATCCCTCAAATAACTTATGTTGCCCGTGTCATCTATGGGGTTCTACATGTTCTGCTATATAGTGCTAGTAGCATATTTATCTCATTCAAAAGTAATTCTATTATATCTGTTACGTAAAAGTACATATAGTACTATATAAAGACGTCAATGATAATGGGAAGATAAGTAAGTGATAGTGTAGTAGAGGCAAAGGGGGAGAAGGTAGGTAGTTTTCTCCACACCTGACACCTCTATATAGGCTGGCCAAACTGTAGCCTGGGTGGTGACCTTTCTTGGGTAGTGCTAGAGTAAGGCCGTAGGACGTCTATCAGAGCTTGCAGTGGCTCGTATGCAGGCCACATTGTAGTTTGTGGCGGCGGCTCCAAAGCCGTCTTACGATCCAAAGCCAGCCACTCCAGCTGCCAAGTTCGCCGACGGTCCAACATTTCTTCGACCAAGAGGGGTTTGATACATAGCTGGCCGGCCTGGAAGCGGAAATGCCTCCCAAGGTTGCCGGGGCGCGCAAACGATCGGCCGCAACCCCACTGGGCGCCGTTGCGCAATTCACCCTTGCACACGAAATTCTTCACTCCGGAATGCAGCGGTTCGTGGCTCTTCCTGTTGTGCTGCCTTGCAAACGCCTTCCCGCATACTGTGCATACAAAGGGACGCTCGCCTGTGTGTGTCCGGAGGTGGTTCCGCAACGTAAACGACCTTATGAATCTCTTAGGACAGAGTGTGCGCTGAAATGTGGCGGGATGCTTTTGGATTCGTTTTGGAAAAGCTTCCATGGCCTTTCCAAGTGAAGGTCCGGCCTAGGGTAGTCGACGATATTGGTGGGGGATCTGACGTAGTTGCAGCCCCGCAGGAGCGATGAGTGGGATTGAATCACCTGGGCTATTTGTGGAGGCGACTGTTGATTCTGCTGCTGGGGATAGGCAACGTCTGAAATAGGACGGTCAGCATGATGTGGTCTCTTACAACATGGATAAACGTGCGCGCCAGGCCCTACCAGTGATGCGTGGTTGCCGGCGTGCGAATCCAAGGACGCCGACGGCTGATCATAATTGTAAGAAGCGGCGTTCTCGGCTGTTTAATGTATCTTGGCCGGGGTATATGGTAGTGTGGCGTCTGAAAGCTCAACGGGCGACGGGCGAGGAGTCGGGCACGAAAACGCTGTCGATATGGTCGTTTCCATGGACTGAGTTGACCCAAGGCGAGACGATCCGTTGCCGGCATCGAGGACCTTTGATATGTTCACCTAGAACAAACTGCGATAAAGACATTGGCGATGGGCAAACAACGGACTTGTAAATATGGGAAGAGCAAAAGAAGATGCAGCCAAAGTTGCACTACGTATGGGCTTGCATCCATGGCCCTCTCACTCTTAGTGACATCTGCTCTCTCTGCGAAGCGGAGGTGGAGGTTGGCAGGACCCAGGGATTGGATGGGGCGTCGGTCGTGGGCATGGGATGTGGACGTGATGTGAATGTAGGCGTGGGTATTGACTCCGGCCAAAGCTGTCCTTCCAGGATTCCCAATTGCGCAGGCTGCTTGCTGCCCTGACAAAAAGGCTTCGAGGCGATCCAATGATAACCACGCATGACCAGCTGCTCCACCAGTCTAGCCGCTAATTTAGCGCGAATCATTTGTCGGGTCGGCCCTTGACTGGCCCTCCTGGAAGTATCGAGTGTAGAGTACGGAGTACACTGGCCTCGGTACTGTGTAGGTACCTTAGGTACCTGCCTATGGCAGCCTGCAGGGCGCACTGCTCCAGAATTCAGAAAATTACCTCTTTGGGAGTTTTTGCTACTACGGTTACGGTAGAGTATACATACAAGCTGACAATGTCTGCTGGACTCTGCACAGACCATACGCGCACGGTACTCTCGGGTGGATATGGGGGGGCATTGTCAGCTTGTCTGATCACTCCTTGTTACGGTACGACGTTGAATTAGGCCATATCCTAGCCTTTCTATTGGCTAGAGATAAGTGAATAGATAGCGATAGCCTCCTGGTCAAAGCCTCCGTTCCACAAAAAGTCAACCCATTGTCTCTACTCGCTACCTGGTTGCATTGACTCTGCTCTCCTAGCGTTTTGGCACTGGCTTGCATACTGTTCGACTTACACTGGCTCTCTTGCACTAGCTCCACTCCCCCTCACCACTTCCACCAAAGGACACAAGCCAGGTTCTCTCTTCACATTTCACATCTAGGTACGGCAGCCACTCTTGGCGCCCTCTCCTAGCACCCTTGGCAGCCCTCATGTGCGCCAAGGTGGCCAGCCAGGGCAGCGGCTGTGGACAAAGGTAAAAAGGTACAGAGATGGCCGTGATGTCCTCGGGAAACGTCCTGATCTTGGTTCGTTCGGTTCGTTCGGCGAAGCTTATTACGGCGGGGCTCCATGGCCATTGATCGTTTCCTGGCACTGGCGCCCCTGGCTGGGCGCTAGCACTGCACTGGCTCAACTCCTCGCCATGCCCTGCCCTGTTATGCTCTGGAAGTCGACAAATGTTGTGAATGTCATTGCCACTACATCGTATCTTCCGCTGGCGTCATCAGACATTTTCCCGGAAGATTGTGGAGCAGCCTCGTCAGCATTTCTTGCCCAATCGGGACCCACATTTCTGGGAGCACTCACTAACCTATCACGTCTCTCCGTTCGGCATACGCATACACTGCCTCACTTACCGCGGCAGCCCGGGTCTATGTATCTCGCGTGTGTGCACTGGCTCGCTGGGCACTACAGACTTGGCTCAATACGGAATATCAGCTGTCAGTTGCCCAACAGCATCGCATTCTTTTTCCATCATTATCATGAGCAAGAGGCCATTTTCACTGGCTCCCTTGGCTGACCGGCCCAAACCTGGATGACAATCCCGCCATGAATACACATATAAAAGGCCTTTCCGGGAAATGGTGCGCGATGCAGCATATCAGTGCCGCTCTGCATCACTACCAAGTTAGCCGCTCACAACCCATATCACCACACGGCTTACCATGGGTTCAGAGGCTCTATCGGCGGAAGTTGTCTGCAGCATTATATTCGGCGTCAAAGGAACGGCGTTGGCCGTGGCTGGTATCATCCAGAATTGCCTTCGCAAACGTGTGAAAGGTATGCCTCATTGCACCGCCGGTCGACGTCAGCATACGTACTATTGTTTTCCCTTTTTGTCTTAGACACAGAACTCGACCTCGAGCAGCACCACTTATGGTATGGACATACACGGACCGCCTTGTGCCCAAGGAGGGTCCATACTTTCCCCTTCGGAATCGAATCGCGCCGCGAACAGCGGCAGCACACACAAGCGACGCTGGTGACCTCGTCCGATGTATCTGCACACGTGTCGCCCCGAGTGGGCGAGGATGGACTTACCGCCACGAAACAATAGATATGGTACGTCCATCGATCCAAGAATGATACTGGCGGTACCATGCACTCACGGTAGAGGGCAGCTGCTGATAGGAGCTGTTATAGGCGTGCCAGCAAGAGGCACTCCGGCCTTGTTACCCTTGGCAAATCTCAATAGGGAGCTTCACGACAATGTTCAAGGTTCAAAACACAGCGATGCGACTCGCCAAGGCAGCTCTCAGACTGAGCACAAGCAACAGGCAGCACGCTATGCATCCAGCATATCACTGGCGTTGTGCAATTTGAATGTGATTGAGAAGGACGGCAAACTGTTCGAATTGAAGTCAGATGGGACATATAGATAGGAGTAAGTACTTTTCTAAGGTAACTACGCGTTAGTAAACCTTGACTGCCCAACTTCCTCCTTACACATCCAGAACATATCTGATAACAGACACTACAGTGTGGTGCGTCCACTAGGGGAATGGAGAGCACTAGCTTTATGTTTTATAGGTACATTTGATTGGTGCAAGGGATAGGGCAGTTCATGACCTCGACGTTTTAATATTATCAGGCCGATGTAGATATAGACCAATAACGGACGATTTTAACCGTACTCATCTTTGGCTGCTGGAAGCTCCCAGGCGTATTCATAAATAGAGAAGTTCATCCACACCTCTCGCATATATCATTGTCATCATTGACACTCTCCAGAGGTTGTACTATTGTGCCTTGAGCTCTTGGTTTCGTCTTTACGTTCTTCTAGCCTTTCCCGAATTTAGAAAACACGTCTCACAATGTACTTCATCCGAGTTCTTCTTTCTCCTACTGCCATCATGGCCTCGTCTGTTGCCGCTCCTGCTCAAGCCCAAGCGGACGTCGCTCCGAGGTGGATCTACGCGAGCCCTGTTACCGCCAGCCTTGGCGATGAGGGACCCGTTGATACCGAATCTGGTTAGCTCCATCAGTGAGGTGAGTCAAAACGTCACCTCCTTTCCATCCTGTGATATGACGCTTATTTGCTAGCTTATTTACTAGCGTCCCTACTACATGACCAGGATGAAGAAAGGCTACAGTCAACACTTCCTTTAGCAAGGGCTTTGCAGCGAAGCAGTGACCGTTGCTGCGGTTTGCCGGAACCCGGGGAACTTTTCTGTGTGTCTTCGTTGAGGGTAGATAGTATTGATGACATTGAATCTCAATCATACAGCTGAAAGAGACGGTCACTCGAACAAGGCGATTATTGAAACAGAATTGAATTGCTAAACCTTCTAATAAAAGCTCTCAATCATCGGACCGGCCGCGAATCTACGACAAAACATGGTCTCGCCATTCGCAGCTGCACCTGGAGCTAACCGTTCGCTATCCTCGGCATATACAAAAAAAAGAAGAAAAAAAAGGAAAGAATCCAAATGCCAAACAAATCGTTTCCGAACACGGTCTTGCTCAAAAACAGGCTACGGTTTGAGTGCAGGCGGTACCGGCACTCTTGCCCACGCACTCGGCCTCGTTGGCCTTTGTGGCTGTGTCGTCAAAGAAGCCCGCCTTGCCGCCCAAGCACATGGTCAGCGGGTTGCCTGAGCAGAAGAGCTTGCTGCCTGGTTTGCACGTCGATTGGTAGCTGCCAGTTTCGTACTTTCTTGGGGTCACTAGGGCTTGGCCCGACACGCCAGTCGCTGCGATAGAGGCGAGAAGTGCGAAGATGGAGAACTGCATTGTTGTGTTTGTTTGGGTGTTGTTTGAGTTGTTGGTCGAGAGCAGGTTGTGTGAACGAGACGGTTCTTGAATGTATGATATACTTGGTAATTGTTGGATGAAGAGAGGCGTATGATGGTGAGATGGGAATGATCTTGGTCCGAAGGATTGCTTCACTTTATATCTCTTTCCGTTCTCGCCATTGAACTGCCGTTTCAGACCATAGAGTCTTGATCAGGAAGACCGTCATTTCTTTCTGTTTAGTCTGCAACCCATTTAGGTTGCTATTGCCGACACAAGGGCCGTATTACCAACCGAGAGATCCGTAAAGGCTCTGTATGGCGTGACATCGGCACATGCGTCCCGAATGGATTAATAGCGACGTTTCACGTCCTATAGAATCAGTGGCAGTTCACTCTTGATGCACGATTTGGTTACATCGATTGACAAGCCGACTGTTGGTCGGAAACCCCTTTTAGACTTCAATCGCTGTGCCAACGATCGTTGTCTCGCATCGTTACACATCCCTCTAGATTCGTATTACACCGGTGCAGGTCTACTATAACGCTCGTAATCTTCTAACTAAATATTTCTAGGTAGTTGTATTACTGACTTACCCAGTAGAGTTCATATAGACCATCTAGTAGTAACTCAAGTTAAAATTATGGGTATACATAGGATTTTAGTTTATGATGCTTAGCGTTATCTTGACTGTACTTACCATACAATCAAGGTATAATAGTAAACAAAACTGTCACAAAGATGACGCCGTAATTATGTGCAGCAATTAACGCCTTATATCACATTACTTGCAGCTTGTATAGGCCACTTCTGCCGACGATCCGATCTCTATATCTGGAACGCAGCACGACCTTAACTGACCTTGATATTACACATGATACAGTGCAAATAGAAGCCTTAACCGACCGCATAATCTATTAATAGATATCGCGACCACTGCACGCCTTCGAATGTATTGTTCATCTATCAAATTTCATGGGCCCTCTTGCCATAGGCCACACAGAAGTGTTTTGAGTGTACCTTCGTATGTATCGCCTGTTCGAAGTCCTGCTTCAATGGGTAACTTATCACTCGGCTCCTCCGAAGCCTGATAGATACGGAGGGTTGACCAGAACATCAATTCTCCTGGTCTTACGCACCTGCTGGCCATCGGCTCCAAAATACCTTTTCGAATGCAAGCTACAGCGGTACCACCATGGTCAGCAAGACCACTCAACATCGAATCTGCCTACTCGAGACATGCAGGTCCCACAGCGATCTAAGAGATACGGATGCTACTTACCTCCAGCTTATGTTAGCTTGGACGACATCCTGAATGCCTCTGATGTAGCGTCCAACTTCGCCACCAACATTGCCGCCCCAATTTGGCAGGCATCTCATGACTTCATCCCATTCGCGATAGCTCTCTTCAAGCAGGGACCCAACAGTGTCGAATGCTTCTTGCGCAGATTTCCCCGTCATTCGACAGGCCGCGACCATATTAAAGGGGCATCCTTCAGACTGCACGAATCACGGGCGTCCTGTCAGCACTCTAATCCATACGCATCTGTTGGAAGATTGCAGCTCTAGTGCAACTACACACCTCTTCCTTGCGATACGAAAGGATATCGTTCGATCTACGAGGGTCAGTTACGGTGCGATTTTGTAGTCTTCGACACAGTATATGACGCTGGTGACTGACAGGATAACGAAGTCTGCCCCGAGGCGCTCCAGGGCCTGGATTGCAGAATCCTCGAACACCTCGTCTGGGACCTGCAAACAATGCGCGTACTCGACCAAGTGATATAGCGGTGCGACTCCAACGGACAACCGTCTCGTTTGCAGCATGTCCTGCAGGGAAGGGGGACGATGACTCGTGAAGGTCTCTATGTGTCTTGCCACCCCTTCAGCGTATAACTCCATCGATTTAGCAAAGCGTCTCTGGACTCCTACAGAGCCTCATCATCAGTGCCTCAACCGCAGAATAGTCCTCGTACGGGAGGGCTTAAGCATACCTGTGGGAGCACCCTGTTCGTAAAAGTCGGTCTCAGCAACGGAGTCACACTTATGTGGTTCCCATTGCGAGGCTCACCTCTGACAGCCTTCTGAAGATATCATCGTGGGCTTGAACAACGGGCAACTTAGCGCCGATGTAACCACGCTTGTCCAGCATATTTGCCATGAGGCTGTCAAGAACCTGCCGCGATGTTTCCAGATCGGATCTCAAATGCCCGGAATCGAACACTAGAAGCCAGTCAGCGGCAGTCCCATGGCAAACTCCATTTGTTTTCCAAAGAGTTCAACCTACTGTCGTCAAAAGGAAAAACCTAAACGGAAACGTCAGTGGTTGAGCATGATGGAGCATCAGAATAACACGCGAAGATTTCGAGAACCATTGCCCAGGACTCACCCAGTTTCCCCAGTCACACATGGTTTGCAGACGCTCCTCCGGCGCACTCGGTGCGGCAATGGAACAAAAGTAGGAAAAGTCGCAGGCGTTGACTGTTTTCTGCATTCTTGGGGAGAAGGAGCATTTCCTGATTCCAAACCATAAGTCATCACTACCACCACCACACGAGAGCGGACACAACGAGTTAATCCACGTACTCTGCGAGCCATTTTTCTGATGCCAGTTTGGCAGTCCTGTAGTTTCGATTCACCCTGGGTTCCTGGACCAGGAAGCACCTGAACATGTCAGGGAGCGCAACGACCGTCCGGGCAGCCATCTCAGCAACAGGCTTGTCGAAGATTGTAAGCGTCTCGAGGATGGTTGACGAGACTAGAAATCCGTGATGGTCATGATACACTATACATATTAGTACTTCTAAGTCTTGGCGAACACGTCAGATGTGTTTCCTCAATCTCGTAGCACATACCGAGTTCCCTTGGCGGTGATCGATTGGTCTAGACGGGCCAGATCTGCTGCACTAAAATATTACTCTCACGCAGTATTTAGATAGTTCCGTGGATGCCAAATGCCATTTTGGGTTCCCTTTCTAGACAATGCAAGTCCACCAACACGCTTACTACGAACGCCAGTCATCATGGGTGTCTTCGATTTCGGCAGGTCAGACGACGACGTGCGTGTCGTGGGGAATTACTCGTTTCGCTGGACCAAAGACCACATCCCCAAAGACAAGACCGAGCACCTACGGCAAACATACGATCAGATCGGCGCGGCAGCCGTTGCCATGATCCAGGAGATCCATCAACAAGACACGGTGGGGAAAACAGGCGATGCGGCACACCTGTCAAAGCTCGACCTGTTCGCCGTCCTCCAAGAGCACCACGAACAAGATAAGGCGCTGGGCAAGTTGTGGGACGAGGTGCACACCGTCCCGGACTGGGTTGACTGGGAGCAGCTTGCGCGCGGCCAGAGGTTCTTCTACCGCTATGCTCTGGCGAACCTGATGGGCTTCGCCCTGCAGGGCTTCGTCGGCGAGAACTCGGCGTCCGCAGGCGTCGTCGAGGTTCTGGTTCGCACCGGCGGCTTCAGGACCCGCGTGCTCTTCCGGAGGCTCCTCGAGACCTTCCAGATGCTCCTCGAGGTCACACACAGCCTCGAATACATTCGGCCCGGAGGGCGCGGGCACAGGACTGCCGTCCGCGTGCGTCTTCTGCACTCCATGGTGCGCCAGCGCATCCTGAAGATCGTCCAGCACAGAGGCCCGTCGTATTACGACATCGAGACGTACGGTGTCCCCATCAACACGCTGGACTCGTTACACGCCCTGACGACCTTCGGCTGCAACCATGCCTTCATCCAGTTGCCCCTCATGGGCATATCCGTGCCTCGGCAAGAAATCGAGGACTACGTTGCGCTGTGGCGGTACATCGGCCACGTCCTCGGCACGCCAACCGAGCATTTCGCGTCGGCGGCGAGGGCGAAGATTCTGATGGACAGCATGAGCTTCAACGAGCGTCTCGTGACGGACATGTCCCTCGTGGCCGGGCACAACTTTGTAGAGACGGTGCGCGACGTGCCGCCGGTGAATCTCTCGGCCGGATTCATCGAGGCCGGCAGCAGGGTCCTCAACGGCGACGCGCTGTGCGACCAGCTGGGCATGGGGCGACCTGGCATGTACCACTATGCCTGCTTCCGGGGCTTCTGCTGGCTGGTGCGGACGCTCGAGATGGCGCAGCGGTGGTTCCCGCGGTTCGGAGAGAGGGTTGTCGACTACAACAGAGAGATGCTTCACAAGGCCATTATTCAGAGCCAGGGCGGCCTCGGGGGCGGAAGCAAGATGGAGTTCAAGCATGTGCCTAACGGAACCCTCACAGGAAAGGAGGATAGGCTCAGCAAGCGCGTGCAGCTGCGATTCTATGAGCGGCCTCTTGACCTGTTCTGTTTCTATTACTTCTTTTTCGGGTGCCTGCTCGTCGTTGGTGGACTGGTTGGGGCTGTCAAAGTAGCGTTGAGACTCCTTGTATTCGCGTATGATTGCAACCTGGTCTAAATAGATGCTGCTTTAGGCTCACGGCGCACTCGCAGCTTCTCAACTACCACAGATACACCCGTGAGGCATAGAAATACTATTATCGTGTCCCGGCCCCGAGATTCCGGAATAGTTCGTGGCCAAGTAGTGCTAACTAGTCCTCGAGGGCACTATTTTAATCTTCAAACCACAGTTCAATCTTCCCACTTTGCTTGTCAAGCGTGCTATTTGCTTTGTTCCAATGACCCTTTCCAGCAGTTGCGATATTCACTCGCTCGGCTTCGACGGGCTCGTACCCAATGACGCTTTGCAAGTAGTCGCTGTAACCAGGCCAGCTGTGCTCCCTAGCCCACGCTTGTATCGCGCCAAGATCCCTGCACTTTTGGTCGTGGTCATGCCTGTTGAACGAGACGAACTCATCCGAGCCAGAGAGTGAGATATCGGCATGGCACATGAGATCATTTCTGATGTGGTCCAGACAGTGCATCGTATGGATATCATTCCGCGGCCACTGGTCGAGTGTGAGGTTCGAGACCAACCGGTTGCGAATGCGATACTGAATTATTCAGTAGAGTGACCCTTTATTGCAGTTATGAGCACTTACCAGGCAGTGAAGTGAATGAAATACGTTGATCTGATATACCTTCAGGTGAGGTTCGTAAGGATGATCCACGGTTGATGGCAGGTTGATCCGCTGGGCCCAGCTCTCATCCACCACAACGATACCATCCGCTGCAAAGACAAAGTGTAGGTTCTCTTGCACATGTTATCAACGCTGACAGTGAACATACTTTTCCGCAGATCGTGCCAAAACTGGTCGGCTTCCGGTGATACATCTGCGGCGTCGACAATGTCGTAGGCTTTTTCGGTGGCATTGTACTGCCCGAGGGCAAAGTCTACGAGACGTGGTCAAGTGAGAACCACGTGTCCGTCTTCTACGGAACAGTTTCGTGGGTTACTTACACTCGTTGGGGTTGAGGGCTTTGGGGTTTCCCTTGTCCGCGTGGAATGAATGGAAGGCTAGAACACCAATAGCTAGGAGCAGAAGCTGGCAGCCTCCAAACCTCAAGGCAAGTCTGAAACCAGGGAAGCTTGTGTATGGTATGTCTTTGATAATCTTGCTCTCGCAGCGACAACAGATTTGACCATGGTCCAGCGTGCTCGTATCGCCGTCGTTGGATAGAAGCTTGACGCTCGAGGCGGCCGAGTCCGATTCCATGATGATGATCAACGTTCAGAGACGTGTATACGGTTATATTCAAATTATGTTCAAAAGTCAACTAAATGTAATGATCCCGACTTCTTGAAATCCTGAAGTTCGAAGAACTGGATGCAGAGCAAGTTTTACAAAGCATGGCCTGGCAAGCCATGATCTAGGTACATCAAGCTCAGAACCGTTCTTCCTCATATCCCCCCTGCTTATGCCGTATTGCCCCGCCGTCCTGGATATTCTACGTTGTTGCATATGAATGTGCACCAGCAACGCAATCTCTTGTTGAATTCCAACGATAAGAGAACAGCATGGATGGCGCATAAATAGGCGGTTGGAACTTTCCCCGGCGGCTTCGGTTGCTGCACCTGTGCCAGGATATAGATTGACTCCCAACCATTCGTAAGATACACCCACAGTTGCTAAGAATTGCCAGTTGTTGATTTCGATAGATAAGACCCAGGTCGATGATCAGCTGCAGTCGTGACGGGGACTTTACCAGGAGCATCAGGCTCTCGCATCATGAATCTAGATCGGCTATTCATGCTCAAACACCATTCTTGGCTCGACAAAAGGATTCTCGGCGACAAACAATTGCCGATGAGAGCGAACCTTCTTAGCCTTCTGGCAGGTTTCATCTCGTCACGGGAATATCACTGTCTTCACCGCTACTTGAAGATAGCACTGTGTTGTGTGAGTGCTGGTCGATTGTTTGTCGCACAACCCTGAAGGCGAGCTATTACGTCGACGACCCATGACAGATTACGATAGAATACCGTATCCGTTGTTAAAATCTACGTTGGGGAGGACGGCAAATGTCTAGCCCAAGCCCTCTGCTTGCCAAGCTTCCCATAAACAGTTTCTGTCAAAGTCCCATGGAGATATTGCATGTGATTTCAGTCATCCTGTATCCGTCCAAATATTGCTCGGCCGTAGAAACCATGACACTTGCTGTCAATGGAAGAGGTGGTTTGAGAGACACATTTCTCTGTTGCGCACTGCATATCTCGGTACATCATGAAGCATACCTTTGCCGACCTTTGTGTCCCTTCGGCTCGTCTCACTAGGAACACCGATTACGCTCACCTGGAAGATGGGGAGAGTGGTCAAGACAACAAGGAAGCGTCTCTTAGCCGGCGACATCATCGCTGGGCCTGGCTGGACCCGGCTGCCCTCCAGCTTCTCCTCCTCCTGGCCTCGCTCTCCCTCCTCGCCGCCACGGGCCTCCATCACTTGGCGGTGCCTGTGAGCTCCCAGACTACGCGACAAAGTGAGAAGGCTCTATACGGTACATGTTGACCGGCGGCTGACATGATGGGCAGACATTGGGCACCTCGAAGAGATCCGCGGACCCGCGATGTTCAAGGAACCTGAAAGCATGACGTCATCTCCGGCTCTTGACGCAGCCTGGGACAAGTTGATTGACGAACGTTAGCATTAGCCCCTTTTCATCTCGTGCAGGTTTGAGAACGAAGATTGAGAGATTTTAGATCATTTCATGCTCGTTCCAGACGAAGACGCCCCGAAGCTTGACTTCAGGCCCAGACAGCCATTGAGAGGCTCGGCTGGAAACCGCAACGGGACGCTCGCTGAGGCTGGGCCGTAGGAAGTGACGCGGTCGTTGTGATAGCCCCGACTGGACCTGGCTGGGCGGGTGTCTAGGCTGCCTTTTACAATGGGTTGAGTCTAGAATGAAGTCGACGAAGTGATTCAACGCCCAAATGATGTTCTGGTTGGTTTCTAAGGTGAAAGAGGTAAATAGGCAGAGTCCTTACCTTCTTGAGGGCTGCTGTATTGGCCTATATTTCCGTTTCTTACATTTAGAATACCGACCCACCTAATCAAGAACAACGTCACTTTCCGAAAGTCATTGGGTTGTTGGTAGATCTATCTATGGTGCTTTAGAGCTTCGCTCCAACTGTTCCGGCCCTGCCTCCAATCCGGTCGCTCCGCTCCGGATGAATCGATCCAATGCTTCGGCGTGGGTACAGACGGGCCGCAAGTTAGACGTTCAGGGGAACAAGGCCCCGCGTCATCATCACTCAAGACAGTCACGACAGTTGGGAGAAATGCCAGAGCAATTGTCAGGGTATCTCTAAACCTGTTTGTGCCAGTTCCGTAGCCCAAGTCCGGAAACCCCAAAGCAAACCATGTTGTGTGACCTTACCACCGAAATCCATAAAACGCCAGCCAGGCTGGAACCATAACCAGCGCATCATTGCAAAGACACATGGGTGCAGAGTCCTTGGGTGCAGAGTCCTTCGCGGCCTCACCACTGACGGCGTCCGCCACGGCCCCTGCCGCCAAAGCCGCCGCGGTTGCCACCGCCGCCCATGGCCTGCTGGTCATATCCGCCGTACTGACCCTGGTTTCCGCCAAAGCCCTGGTTGAAGTTCTGGCCCTGACCGCCCTGGCCACCCGCGTTCCCCTGGCCTTGCATGCCGCTGAACATGGCCGACATGGTCGAGGGGTCCATCTGGCTGGGATCCATCCCCTGGCCCATCATCTGCTGCATCATAGCCTGCATCTCGGGCGGCATGCCGTCCATGCCACCGCCAGCCATCCCGGGCATGCCTCCGGCTGGCGCAGCAGCAGCCGCGGGGTTCATGCCACCCATCATCATCATGCCAAAGTCCTCCATCATCTTCTTTTGACCGGCGGCGATTGCGTCGCCGCTGAACTCTCCGCGGACGGCCTCTTGCTTTGCGGCATAGAGCGCCCAAGTGAACTCGTCAAAGCCGTAGTTGAAGTAGTCACTGATGTCGGTGCCGGGTTTACGCCATGGCTTGTCGTTCTCGGTTAGATCTGCAGATGAGTTAGCAATGCGACACCTCGAGCAAGGATGCAAGGTGGCCGTACCTTCGTCAATGTTGACGGCGGTGATGGGCTTGCCAACGGGGGGGTAATCAGGGTTCGCGTTGACGTCGATGGTCGACTTGGAAGCTGCGGCGGCGGCCCTGTCGGCACTTGGAACACCCAGCGGAAGGTCAGAGGGGGAGGCTCTCGCAGAGTCTTCCTCCTTTTTGGGCGGGGCAGCTTTGACGGCCATGTCGTTGGAAGCCGATCTTTGTGGGATGTTTCTGATGTCGCTGTAGCGTGACTGTCTGTTTTTGGAGTCAGAGACTGGAAACCACACGATTCCTTCAAGCGGTGGGGGCTGCGACGTACGTGGGAGGTGCCGCCTTTGTGCCGTCTTTGCGCTCGGTGACAATTTCGATATCCTAGAACGCGCCAGAACCGTCAGTCACTTTGATAATAAGCTGGGGACGCTGTATCAAGCGATGAATGGAAGATAGAAAACACCCACCGAGTCGTCCTCATCTTCGTCCATGGCGCCACCCTCATCTTCCTCCTCGCCTTCCTCTAGCTCCTCCGACTTAGAATCTCCTTTGGGTGACGAATTGCTCTCTGGGGCCGCATTCTCTGTTGCCGAATTTGTTGTTGCTGTTGCTGCTGCTGTTGTTGTTGTTGTTGTTTCAACCGCAGGCTCTTCGTTGCCGTAAAAGTCGTCATCCTCGTCAATATCCATCGTGGGCTACGTGTGTCGCGATGTCGTCTTTCGGAGGATTTGGTGGTGGTGGTGATGTTGCGGCAACTTTTGCAGGTTGTTTCGACTTCCCAGGTGCAGGTGCAGGTGCAGGAGCATCAACGGCAGGAGCATCAACGGCAGGAGCTCGAAGCTCCGTCAGTGGTTCCAGATCACAGGCGCGGCCAGGCGTCAGGAACGGCCGACCGGGCCGTCAACAGTCGAGAGCATTGGCCAATCAGCAGTGGAGTCAGTCAAGCCCAAGGTGGGTCCCAGGAGACGGTGAAATCGAGGACCGATCAGCCAATCAGCACCAGTCGCATTCTTTCCAGGCAGGAACAACAGGAATCGCTGGAGGAGCTCTGGAAGCTGCAGATGGCCCGTGCGTCGGTGCAGTGGCCGCCGCCAATTCTTTCGCGTTCACCGCGCAGCCGCAGCCGCAGCCGCAGCCACAGCAGCAGCAGCAGCAGCAACCGAGAGCAACAAATACTCCAAACCACCTCGACCCTCAATCGAATCCAGCTGCACCCAAGAGAAAGTCCTCGAGGACATTTTCCCCTGCACCTGTCAGAACCCCACCCGGACCGGCCGATCTCGACGGACTCGAGAAAGAGTTCGACATGTTTGGACGATCCGCGAGCGCCACCGGTGGTGGCTTGAGCATCAACACTGGTGCTGCCAATGCTGCGTAAGTTGTATGGCCCTAGGTTTATCGTGCCTCTGTGTCCAATGGTCTAGCTGACACCGAGTCTCTTGATTAGTGCTGGTTCTTCGACACCCGCAGCAGGCGGAGGGCTCTTTGGGAATGCAGCTGCGTCGACGCAACCTGCTACGAGCGGCGGCCTCTTCGGCGGTACCCAGACAGGCGGAGGAGGACTCTTTGGCAATAAGCCGGCAGCACCAACGACCGGTGGTCTCTTTGGCCAGTCCCAGTCTACGGCACCCTCTCAAGCCCAGCAGTCCGGCGGCGGCAGTCTCTTCGGATCAGCCCAGCCCCAACAGCAGCAGCAACAGCAGCCCCAGCAACAGCAGAGCGGAGGCTTGTTTGGTGCATCCCAGCAGAAGCCGGCCACGGGCGGTCTCTTTGGCCAGAGCTTGGCGCAGCCACAACAACAGCAGCAACCTGGCGGAGGACTCTTTGGAGGCAGCAACACCCAAACTCAGCAGAACCAGGGCACGGGTGGCGGCCTCTTTGGCCAGAGCCAGGCTCAGAACCAGCCCAAGCCGGGCGGTCTCTTGTAAGTAGACTCTGTGGGTGATTAATGTTTTAGGTAACCAGCTAACCAAAGCAGTGGTCAATCTCAAGCAGGCAACAGCTCGGCACCGGGCCTGACAATGGGCCAGTCGACGACTCAACAGACGGTCCCCGGCGTGCGGGTGGACGTGTCAAACATCAAGGGCACGACCCGGTTCAACGACCTCGAGCAGTCGATCCAGTCCGAGATGGAGAACTGCGACATGATGATCCAGCGGTTCATGGCGCACGCATCCGAGATTCGGGGGTTCATGGCCGCCCACGGCGGCGACCTCGGGCAACTGACGACGGACGTGAACTGGCTGCAGCGCAAGTACGAGGGCGTCAAGACGACGCTGGACGAGGACATTGTCACGCTGGCGCACCTCAAGGACCTGGTCAAGTCGGACGCCGACATCGCCAAGATGGCCTTTGCGGGCGCCGACCAGCTCAAGCTGCCCGCACACTACCACCAGACGTGGCTCACGAGGGGCGGGTCGGGGAACAACACGACGAACGGCAGCCAGGATCGCAATCTGGAGGATGTGCTCACGCTCTTCTCCAACGAGGCCGACCGCCTGAAGGAGCTGCACCAGTTCCAGGTGCAGAAGATCAAGGAGATGGAGCAGCACATGCCCGGCGTCGAGCACGGCTTGTACGAGCGCGTGCGGGCCCTCAGGGACCAGACGCAGGTGCCGGCCTTCAGCATGGTCCTCGACCTACTGGAGACGATCAAGATGATGGGCGACAAGATCTACGAGGCGGCCGGCGCCATTGTGGACGTCCGCGAAAAGCTGACCAAGCTTCAGCGTCAATACCCGACCAAATGAGCACCAAAGTCGGACGGGAAAGTAATGTCGATACTCAACGGGGAGGGGATGATTCGGGTCGGTCCAGGAGGCAAGTCCACAGGGGAGCAAACGGCGTTCAGGTTGGGCAAAAGTAGTATATACGGGCAGCATTGGCAAGATGACGCATCGGAGAGTTTCCGACCTGGTTTAGGAACCCATATTCGTTTCGGCTTGGATACGGATCTCGGGCCCCTTGCATGTCAGGATGTGCGCGAACCGGCAACATGAGCTTCTCGCCCGAGGAGTCGATCATTGACGTCTCCCTACTCGGGACACAGGTGGCGAGGCGGGGAGATTGCCTCGTATATGAACCGCTCCGGCTTCGGCTAGATGAGGGCGTGCTTGAACGCAGGACAGCTGTTGCCGTGGTTGTAGAATAAGCCATCCATCTATCTAGAGCGAGGCGGCCGAGGTCGTTAATACCCAACTGTCAAGGGTGATAGAGCGACCCTGACTGACACTGATCACCACACGTCCCCCCTCCCGAAAGAAGTTCAAGTCAAAAAGTGAAGAAACAGTTGTGTACTTGTTCATTGTTTGTTACCTCTTCCCCTTGAAAAAGAAGTGATTGATGGGGTATCTGAGAGCTGTAATCCCGCTCCGCAAAGCCGTTCATCCCGCCCAACGCCCGGCGATGCGATCGCCTCGTGTGTCTCTTTCGTCAGTCGTGTACCGGGGGATCTTTGCCCCGAGGTCTTCCGCTCAGAAGGCCCCTCCCCCTCCCTCTCCCCCTTCGAGCGCGAATCCATCCACCTTTGCTTTAATGTCCCTCGCTTTTATATACATATATATATATATGCATATATATATGCCTTGAGTCCTTTGATAGTTCTTTTCCATCTTCTTTTTTGCGCCGAATAATCATTCGATTGTTTTAACATCTTTGTCCCCGCCTCCGTCACGTCACGACAGACGACCCGATCAGTAGGACCCCTCGCGGCCGCCGTGGTCGTCGTCGCCGCCGTCGTCGTCGCCGAACTCGCCGTCGTCAAAATAGTTCTCGGCATCGTAGTCGCCGGCGTCCGAGTCGTCGTACTCGACGTCCTGCTCCTCCTCCTCGCCCC
>JASUDE010000693.1:0-20690 GCA_034509685.1 Colletotrichum cereale | reverse complement strand
AAAGAAGCACGGGGATCGACGAGTTACCGAGGCGGAGCGATGTCTTCGGGTAATGGCCTCTCTACTGCTTGCCTGGAAGTACATTATGGATACCTGCTACCGCACTCGGTTTTGGGTTGACGTGCTGTCCGCTCGAGACTTTTCATTCACCTACCAGGACATCAACAAAGCTGAAACTAAATTGTTGGAGGATCTGAATTGGGAAGCAAAGATTACCCCAGAGGAAGTCTATAACATGGCATATCGGCTTGTTCTTCCCTTACAACACAGTATCATAATGGCACATCAAGCCTAGGTCTAACGGCATAATTAATATACGAAGTAACGCTACGAAAGTAAACCAGATCGTAGTATAATTAGTTTCTTGGTCCATAGCAACCCATCCTAATCCATCGTCGTAAGCAGTATAAGACTGTGCGGTCCAATGCTATCTATGCTTGACATTTCTAATGGCTATCGTTGGCTGAGGATTTAGACTAGATTCTGAAAGTGGACGAGTCCTTTCTCGCTTCCCGACAGCCAACTTAAAAAGAGCCAGAAACCAGCGTTGAGTTGTCGAATGATTGGCGATATTTGGTAGGGGTGGCGAAGCTGAGCCACATAGAGGGGGTGGCGTCAACGACCAATCAACGCTAACCTTCGCACGTCAAATGCCAGACTTGATCTGCGGTTTTCCTAGCTTTGGAGCACTCCTGTCATCGAGTTCCATGCTTCTCAGTATGGCGAGACTCAGTCCATTTTTCCGACGCAAAGTACCAAACTAAACAGCTGGCGAGGGTGAAAGTCTGTGAATGGCCTTCGTCCTCTGCATCTCCTCCACTCTCATAACAGGCAGCCCTGTCGACGTCTTCATCAATTGTGACTGGGATGCTCGTCCACGCCAGGAGAGGGTCCGGGTGGTGAATCATGCCGCTCATATTGCAGTACCGCAGTTTACCCTTATCTTCTCACACAGGAGCTTGATGCCTTGTTTGTTGGGGTATGACCATGAACACAGCTGATACTTATATAGTCCTGCTTAAGTTCAATCTTTGGACTTGGGTATGAGATTACATGCCATATTACTCGGCCTACCAGCCGGGCTGGGAGAAGGCCAGTACCGACTATAAATATGCCACACCGCTGCCGCCGTCGTCCATGAACCCAACGCCACTCACCAGGACAACCTTAGTGGATTCTTCGAGCCTGCTCTTGGTCGAACGCCATCGCGGGGAGGAATTAGTGCCCTGTGCAAGCAGATGATGAGGTCTTCAGCCGTGAACAAGCCAGTCATATAACCACATTCTCGGACTCGTCGCTCCCACGGCGCTCGCTAAACTCGGACCTCTCGTGAAAACGTATACCGGGAACCATCCGTGCTTCTTGGCGCTTCACAGATCGCTCGGCAACACACTATACTTGATTCTGCACATCCTATTCTCCAAATTTGTAGTCCTCTGTGTGAATCTCTACGTGTTCAAAGACCAGAACACGAAATTTACCCTCACACCAATGTACATTACACATCCTAAGATCCCCAACGTGCACACCCAATTGGCGTATCAAGTGAACTGCAAAGGCCAACTTTTCTTTTCCAACGTCACTCGCTCAAGGTACGGCATCCCCGATTCAAGCATTGAAACACCTCCTATGCTTATCTATATTCTATCAGTTAGATAGATAGGTACCCTAGATGGCAGGGATACCATCTAGACGATAGAAACAAGCCTAAAACACGTCAACTGGTGTGCTCTATATTGCCTGAAATCTATTGCTTAGCATTACTAATTCCTGATAGATAGATTTCGCCGTAAGAATCTTTCTGCTTTGCCTGCTATTCAACTGATGCTAAAAGGACTGGTATAGTGTGTCTTAGTTGCAAGTAGCCTGGCAGATAGGGCAACCCGCTACTACCTCTGTAAGGGCCTGTTAGAGCTTAAACTTGGTATATTGCTTTATAGTATAACAGAGAAGGTAACCCAAAAGAACAAGTAGCAATTGTTGTGATAGTTTAAAAAAGTGATGATGTTGATGGATGGGATTAGATGCGGCATTTTCGGATGGCTCGGATGTGGGCGTGGGGATGGGTGGGTTAAGCGCAGTCACTGGGGTGTTTTAGTTGCAGCTTCGGGACGAGGTCGAGTTATGCCCGCTGTATGCGAAGTTGAAGCCAAAAGGTATCCCAGGAGTGCTAGCGCCATACAAGTACGCAGCTGGAGACTTCGTGAACCAAGTTGGAGCGTGGAGTCCGCAGCCGTCTGGCAGTAGACCGGTCGATGGCTGCCTTGGGCTAGGAAAATCCACGTTACTGAAAGAGGGGTTTCTCGATGTAGGCTCCAACGCCGGCAACGACTGCAATGCGAGATAGGCGTAGGTGTCCATCGCGTTATCCCCCTGCGTCTCCAGTCGAGTTCGTGGTGGCGCTATCGGGCCACCAGGCCAGTGGTTGGTATTTGGAAGTCTGATGGCGGGGTCGAATGATATAAATACTAGAGATCTTTTACTCTGGGACGTCTGCGGTCCAACAGCATAGACCATAGAGCGGCCGTCCATGACCCCTGAGATAGGGCCACAAGTGTTATGACCCTTTGGGTTAAGCAAGCTGTCTAGCTCTGCTAAGCGTACGTCATTCTGGCTTACGTCGAGTTTTGGCGGCCACCATGATGTCTCATTCAGCGTAGAGGACTGAAGAGCCTCTTGCGTAGGTTCGTCAGCCGGTTTTTCCTGCAGACGGTTTCTGTTTCCCGTGGAGGTGGAACGGGCAATTGAACGTAGCTGGAGTCTGCGTGTCATTGAATCGGAAGCTTTAGGGTCGTTGACTAAGTCAATAAACGTTCTGCAGGAATAGTTATAAGAGCGTATAAAACATTGGCTGAGAGTAATTGCTGTGGTTGTAAGGCCATCATCACCTCTGTGAAGATCCGAATGCTTGCGTTGTTCTTTGGTTTGGGCTATTGTGCCAGTCGAGCACGGTCGAACGAGTGACATCTCGCCGGTTCCAGTATCGCTTTCGGGGCCGGAGTCGGAATCGGAGTCGTCGCCCGAACGGTTGCGACGATCAGAAAACACGAGCCCTGCTCGATATGATGTTCTCGTACTTGAACGCTCGGCGACAAGCCACTCTCTTCGGCACTCCGTGACCATGATAATGCCAGTGACTGAGTCCCTCTCCAGTTGCAGAGTACTCCATCTATCATCGATTGGCCCCTCTTCATGTTGCCGCCGCCACATGGCGTTTCTCGATGTTAGCTGCAAATCCTCGGCCTGTGTACTACCTAGCGGCAAGCGAAATCCGTAGTAATACGAAGTCCAATTCCCTTCATAGACCTCAAAACTGTTCAGGCTGGAAAGGCCGTAGAAGTGATCGCCAAAAATCTCAAAACAGACAGTGACGCCAATGTCCGATCCGACCAGGTCTTCAAGCTCCAGATGGCCTGGGGCCCATTGGTCCTTGCCGATGTCGAATCGCTTCAGAGCCCATCTTTTGAAGCCGTCATCTCCAGTCAGAGAGTGGGTGCCGTAGTAAAGATGTTCCCTGGTGTTGCGCACAAACAACTTGGATGTAGATCGGAGACGATGAGCTGGCAGGAACTTCTTTTGTTGTAGATCTAGAATGATGAGACAACTTCGGCCTTCGGACTTTGGAGGGCTGTAGAGGCAGCTTACGATCCCACAGGCGAAGTGTATTGGGCGAAACTTGTATCTGCTATTTCCAAGCTCCGATCCCAAGGCGGACTGTAGTAGCGTGCGGGTATCGATGACGATCTCGGAGCCCGCAGACTCATGCAAATGGAGGAGACGAAGCGAGTCTTGACCATGGGTGTAGCAAAGCATGCCGTTGCAGTAGATGAACTCGTCTGCCTGGGCCACAAGTGCAACAGAGTATGGCGCGGCGGCGGCAATGGCGGCTCGAGTCTTGACCACTTGCCGCAAACAGCGGGCATATCGCCCGGTAGCACGCGCATTTTGAATCTCGGCTGTGTGGGATGCGTTGGTCTAGACACCCAGTCAGCGAGGCACCGGAGCGATGCTAGTGGTGGAAGGAGGCCTTACCTCAAGGGCGGCTCGACAAATATCGTCATTGTTTACGATGTATCTGAATTGGGAGCAGGCCAAGCTGAGGTTGAATATATCATGTAAGTCCAGAGAGTTCGCTATGTGGGTCATAATCTCGATGGGAAGGCGTTGCATCTTGGCGGAGGCGGAACGTTGTTCCGATGGAAACAATGCTACGAGGGGGCGAATGCTGACGGCAGATTGCGCAAACGGGTTCGTATGAATACGGACCACTGGGGACAGTAATTGCCGTTGAAAGTATGCTCGTCGAAGCAGTTCCTGTTTCTCTTGAAGGAAGCATGTCTCGCAGAGCCTCATTTTGGCGGACGCGGAGCCCAGCTGGGCGAGCCAATCGCGTGTGCCTCGAAGTTGCATGCTCCTCCTTTCGATCAAGGCCGCGGAGCCCATCGTCTCTCGCCTCTACCGCAGCGAACGGGCGCTGTGAAAGTGACTCCACACCCGAGAGACAGCGGAAGGGTGAGCAACCCTGTGTTTAGCTGAAAAGCTCTCGCCTGCCCTGTCCTGATAACACGCCCTCACCACTTCGTCCCAGGGCTAGTGTGCCTCCGACGCGCCGTGGTTCGGCCTACGAGAGCCCTCACGGAGCGTCAACTCCAGATGATCCAACCAGACCCACAGACGGCTGGCGTCGGTCTCCAGCACATGGCCAGCCTGAGGCCTTGAGTTGCATGCATCTAGTCGACTGGATTCTCCTGAGCCCATCTTGGCGCCATCACCCATCGGAGCGCCGCTCACACGGTAATCTTGGGCCACATGCAGCATGCTGACAGCAGAAACGCGGTGTCAAGTACACAGTACCGGGGCAATGCGAAGCCGGGTTACTCGTGTGGTCTGTACATGGGGGAGGGGTGCTCGTTCGGAGTCGAGGACATCTAGTGACTTGGGCTGCCGCTCGCTTTACGTCCAAACAAGACGTGCCATGTGCGACACGCCCACCCCTGCAGGACCTGGCAGCCCTGCAGTGGCACGCTGTCTATGATCCACCCGGAATTCAGCATGGGTGCAGAGATAGACTTGCTCCAACCGATGCTACAGGGTGCAGCGGAAAGATGGGGAGGGGTGGAAGGATGAATGACGGGTACCGAAGCTACACAGCGGTACATGGCAGGGATTTCCGCCTGGTGTCCTGGGCCGGGAACAAGGTAGTAGGCCGCAAGTTGGGGCGACTCTGCGTTCGGACGAGACAACGCGCGAAAGCCCACAGTAGTGCCTGCCGGGAGATGGAATCTGTCCGCTCGTGAGCCAGAGCCCGCGACAATTTGCAGGCATTTCGTGGCGCTTGGCATCGACCCGAGGCCATCGCAACCGTGTCCTGTCGGCGCCGCATCCCTTCGAAGGGTTACCCGCTGCAGATCGTCCGACCTTCACCGAGCTTTCATTTACAGCATACCTCCCAACACAGCCGTTTCTTCGAGCCCTTAGGGGCGTATCACACAGGCGGCGCAGCTGACAGTGAGACACTTTGACGATTAATCCAGTTACTTATCAGATGTGTCAGATCTTCACAAGCTGCTGTCATTAGCCCGATGGTTAGGGATAGGAACGTCATTATGCATAAAACTGAGTACATCTTTACGGAGCTGACAAATTCTCCCCGCCGCAACCTCCTCTGGAAGCGGCGGCAAAAATCATTGACCGCCAATACGACCTTAGCAGCTCCAGTAGTTATACTGAAACTGGAAGTCAGGCGTGAAACTACTTAACGCCTTCCCAAGACCAGCGCTGGTAAAAACAGAGCGATCCGCTATGCTTCTGGTTTTGAATTGTAGGTGTTGCTTCGTTGTTCCATGCCTGGCTCCTCACTACGTCCGTTGTCGATGGGATCGTGAGACCACATATTGACGCCTTCTCCAGATTAAAGGGTTGGACAGAAAGGGATGGCAAGAACCCATTGGAAAATTCTTCAGCATTGGTACAGCTCCGCTACCAAGCTCCCTCATAGAATATTCACGCCATGTATCAACACATCTTTTTCTCCTACTCCCACAATGCCATGTTGTGACGCTATATATTACATCCAAAAAATGCTTCATCCAATCTCAGCCTTTTCTTCTACAAGAAAGCTTACGACCTCCGATTGGTTATTTGCTGCGGCTAGAAAAGTCGGTGTATGGTACACGTAATCCAAATCCTCTGACTCTTTGGTCACCGTAGCATTGATGTCGGCACCACTCTTCAAAAGTTCCCGGGCAAGATCAAGGAGTCCTAGCCAAGCCGCAAGATGAAGGAGAGTGAATTGGTATTCTTCACTTTGGGGCGCGTGGTGCTTGAGAGTGACAGGTATTCGTGGTATTGTCGTTTCGATTGAGAATATGAATTCGGCCTCGGTTGGAGGTATGGGGATTTTGAGGACGTGACGGATGCGTTCGACTATTTTGACCTTGCCTTTGAACCGAACTCCTTCCCAAATGACATTGCAAATCCACTCATAAAATTCCCGCGTATAGAGGCTTCGTAATTTTTGGCTTGCGGCGCAAAATCTCCGATGAGTGGCAGCGCACGACCTAAGGTCCTTTTTGTCGACCAACTCCTCGATGATCAGAAGAATAATTTCCTCCGGGACAAATAGTATCATGGAAACCATGACTGAAAAGCTTGAATTCGATGATTGTGTTTTTTCGGAACGAATGCTTCGAGATGGCGAAAATATGAGAAAGTACCCAGCCAGCCTGGACCCCTCATGAATTCTACGACTAAAATGACAGCAACATCAGCCACCAAGACCCGAAAGATGCCAAGGGATCACTCATTAGTCAGGGGTAACAGACGCTTGTCCAACGGGTCCAAATCTCGAATACCGCTTGTGTGACCGAAGTGAGGGAAAAAAGTGTCTGCTTATCGAATTCTATTCACGAGGCAACTAGACCACCCAGGTGACAACAAATATCCTTCGTGGTATTGAGAAAGGGCGAGATCTGGATAAAATTGTTGGACATGGGTTGGGGGAAAACATCTGAGGGAAGAGAGATTATATATGTGGCCAGAGAATACCCGCAGCCTAATCCACTCACGTAGGGCACTCAAAAGCGGCTTGGCTGTCCGGAATTTCCGTTGACTCTTGTTTGCCTAGCCACTACCTGACTTTGCATCGCTGGAAAGCCTTGCTTGGAGCATCCACCCGTCTTTGACTCTTTCAATCTAATCCCAGTTACATGGCGGGGGTACGCACATCAAATTTAAACCCCGGCTGCAACTTATCTCCCCCGGTCCTCAGGGGTCCGCTGGACTCAGAATATGACCTCCCCGCGGAGTGGATGTAGAAGGGACCAGCCACGCAAGCAGAAAAGCACAGTATAAGTATCATGCCTACTACTAGACACAGCCCAAGGTGTTTTGCCGACACCATCTTAGCCTATCCATGAAAATCTCCAGGATTCTGTACTAAGTCATCAAAACGCCCAACTTATCTCCGCTTTGAACAAGCACCCTCCAAGAAAGAAAAAAAGGGGTCATCACTCATGGTAACACTCCCAAACCACCACCGAACAATGAAAGACACCGCACCGTTGCCTTTTTAGGTTCACTGACTGCATCTTTGGACTCTTTTTCTTTACGTCCTATTTCGTTTAAGCCCTCATCGCTGCATTTGGCGCCTCCGTTGCTCATCATGAGCGGACACCCTCTCCACGAACACCATGCTAATCGCTGAACCTTCTTTAGTTTGTGGACATCCCCGATTTAAGCATGCCCGAACTACAGTCCTCCACCGGACTTATAGCTTGCTACTTCACCCAACTCACCGACAATGATGACAATGTCTTAAAAGTATACCAGGATTCAATTCACATCATCGGTGACACAAACGATGGACTCTACACCGAGATTGCGGTCGAACCAGCCTGTATTGCCCATCTTAGGACCCGTTTGACCTTCTATATGGACTTGCCGTACTTCGTTTTGCCGCCCTGGCACATAATCGGACTAGAAAAAGCTGTAAGCCAATGGCTCTCAGAAGCCACAAGCAGAATTCAGAACGGGGGTGGCAGACCACTGATGCAATACTACTGTCGCCGTGCTCGACAAACGTTTTTCTTCACAGAGTGTACAAAGTCCATAATACCAATAGCTCCGTTGAAGTGGGCTGCGCTGTACTACGAGGTAAATGTAAAGGCATCGTGCTCGATGTTCAACATGCTGGATGCTGATAGTTCACAGAACTCAAGCTCCACGGTACGGACGACCTACGTCCAGATCTTGGCCTTCTGTGGACTGTTAATTGACACGGACTCCCCCAGTCTGAGGAACCTCAATGAGACGACATTACTCAACACGCTAGAAAGCAAGAGTATGATAGTGTCAAATGATGACCAACGGGAGCTCCATGTCGTTGCGCTTCTTCGTTGCCTTCTTGGGCTGGCTCGCAGGGGCGTCCATAGAGACGAGATCTGCGACTTCGATCAAAACATTTCTTTTGCCGACAACATCCAGCTCTGCGCAATGTTCGTCAATGTGCATTGCTCAAAGAACTGGACCCTAAGGCTGGCGAGAAATATTGAGCTTTGTGAGAGCGTCATCGACCTTTACTCGGCAGCAGCTGCTCCCGGATCAGAGGCTCATCAACCACTAGATCTTCTGGCGAGAGCAGCAGCGTTTGCCTTCAATCGGAGCTCATATCTGCAGTCCAACCACATCAATGTGTTCAAAGGAATTCAGAAACTTGGAATACTGCTTCCAAACAATACACTGGTACAGTCTATACCCCCGCTGCAGATACGATTGATGTTGAACGTGCGTAGGAAACGATCCCGAGGAGATTGACAACGCTTCTAAATCCAAACGATGCTCACAAACTCTCCATCTTTCTTATCAAGGTCCGCCAGATCTCGCTATTTACTGGCGCCGAAGACGTCCAGGATACTTGGTCGTTCCTGATATGGCGCGCGACATGCGATTTCAACACATCAGAGATCAACGAGTGGGCAAAGTCCAAGGATGGTCAAGATGTACTAAACGGGCTTCGACAAGCGGGGAAGCCTCGTCGGCTGGCCTTAGAGTCTGTCGGCATTTCGATTGCTATCGCAGGCTTCTATCAGCTTCTACCTTCGGCGATGCCAGATTCTTTTGGAATTGAAGGTCACAAATGCGACCTTCAGTCTTTACTTGGATTATTATCTGAGACTATGGAAATGACATAGCGAATTCCCGCTTCTAAAGTATGGCTTCGTCTCAAAATTAAGCCATATTAACAAGCGCGTGAGGTTATCTTGAGACGCGTTCACATATTGTACTCACATTCCAACGCATTGCACAGGCTTCCCAATTGTATCTGGGATTGGTTAGCCAGATGCTGACGCCACCCCCTCTATGTGGCTAAGCTGCGCCACCCCCACTACATATCATCAACGAAACCAACGCTAGTCCTTGACTCTTCTCAACTTGGAGCGTTATACTGTTCCCACTGGGGAACGGCGGGCAAGCCGCCTGTTAGAAAGGCCTCCCGTTAGGAAAGACGCTGTGGCTGCTGGCGTAGCTGGTGCGAGGGGGGCGCCGCCGGGGCGGGGGGGGGGGGGGGGCCGGGGGGGGGGGGGGGCCCCCCCCCCCCCCCCCCCCCCCCCCCTCGCGCTCCCCCCTCCCACCCTCTAGGGAGCTTCGTGTTGCGGTAGGGCTGAAAGCTGCCACAGCTGTTCCTAGGCGCCCATAAGGAAGCTAGGTAGTTGGAAAGCAAGTCTGGTTGGTGGTTGGCTGCAGGACCCCTGTAATTACTGTGATTGTCCGCATAACCCTAGTGTGAGCTCTGATTGGCTGGTGGAAACGCAGAACCAATCAGCATCGACTTTTGCTTGGGCCAATCACAGAGCGCGGGACAGGGGGGAACCAAGGCAGAGGGACTTTTTTTTTCCCTTGCTCGCGCCTCGGATGGAGACTGGGGAACGGCGGGCAAGCCGCCTGTTGAAAAGGCCTCCCGTTAGGAAAGACGCCGTGGCTGCTGGCGTGGCTGGTCAGAGGTCGGTTAAGTGTCGGAATCAATGACGAAGGAAAATGTGGTGGTGTAACGCCGGCAATCATTATTTCGGCCAGCCAAGAAAAAAAGAAAGAAAAAGCAAGTCCGCCGGAATTTGAAACTAAATGACCTCCTTAGCCAGAGGGCGGCTTTACCCCTTAAGGTGTGAGGTCTTGCGATGTTGTTGGTAATTGCTTACAATGAGGCTATGGCTTAAGGGACGAGTTAGAAAGACGATGCAGGTAGTCGTTATTAGTAAGGCAAGATGATACCCGAAAGTACTGGCAAAGAGGCCGAGGGCAGACACAGACAACATTTTCAGCAGAGATAATGGTGTGTAGATGTAGACCTAAACTAGAACTCCTTACGTAAGGCTAGACAGTCTATTTCCTTCCACGTAAACTTCCTCGTTTGGGCCGCTTGGTCGGGCTTGCTCCGTCGTCGCTGTCGTCAAGGACTTCTATCTCTCCAGCCCGCTTTGAGCCGTTAGGTGGGGCTTCATGAAGTCCGTTGACGGAGAACGGATCGTCGTCATCAATGATAGTGTCTGAAGCTTGTGCTTTTAGTGGTGTTAGCACAGCCTACGAGCTATTCAACCGTCACTTACTCGACTTAGACGGAGTGGCAGGCCCCTTTGCGTCTGCAGTCATTTGGGCCAGGGGGTCAAAGATGAACCTCCCTCTGCCGCGGCTGGGGGTCTCTGGCTTGGATGGCGTGGCGAGTAGATCGCGGGTTCCCGGCTGCTGCCTTGGCTCACCAGCAGTCCAGTCAATCTTCAGGATCTCGATGAGTGGGACAAACTCGAGAGGGTTGTAGGGACAACCTTCAGCGAAGACCACGTTCTTGTTACAAAACCCATGGAAGTAGCCAGTGATATAAGCCTTTTTTCCATGCTTTCGGAAGGGTGTTGTGTCCGCTCGATAGTCCTCACACTTCTTCTTCATATGCGGTTTGCATTTGGGAAGCATGGCGTAGACGTAGTTGGCATACCATCCCGTCTTTGGGGTATGAGCAGCCTCCGTGACAGTAAACTTCGACCACACCCTGAAGATGGCTGACGAGTTCCTGGTTATGTCGTCGAGACCGATGGTAGGATTGTCGGCAAGGGGGAACTTCTGGGTGTCAACAAACCCGTTGAAGGTGACGAAAGGCGGGGTGATCGGAAAATGAGATGGTAGGTCGACCGAGAGATTCTCCGCAATCCTAGAGAGTAACGTCAGGATCAAAGCAAACAGACCAACAAAAGAAAACTGACTCACGGTGTCAGGCCGTCATCATGGATCCAAGCAAGGCGTTTGTATGCTACCTCATCCTCGGCAGACAGTCCACACGGAACATAGCTGAAATACGGTTCACATACTATGCTGAACCATTGATCTTCCCACGCATCAGGTGTGAATAGACCCCCAAGGTGAAATCGGGACAGGTCCAGGGACAAGGCCCCGTTGGGTAGTGTGTCTAGAATGCCCCGGAAGTGCTCAGGAAGCCAATCTGGGGTATGAATTGGAATATGGATTTGGCCGGTCCAGTTATGGTAGCGGAAAACTTGTGCATCTCTGTTGACGGACTCAGCAGCCACCATCTTACCAATGGCAACCATAGACAGTGGGAGAGCCCATGGAGAAGGCAGACCGTCTTCTGGCTTTGGCCAGTAGGCCGTCAAGTCGGTTGTTTGGGACATAGGGAATCGGTAAAGCAGACGAGAGGAAGAATCAGAAGTCAGAAAAGACGGAAGGAGAAATCGATGTAAAAGACGCAGGCTTATAAGCTTAACGTAAGATAACAGGAGGAGGTTCTTCCGGACATAAAGAAGAGGGAGAGCGGGATAATTAGGGAAATGCCAACACAACAACCGAGAAGCCCTCGTCTTCCATTGGGGGCGATTGCTTCGCGCCTGGTACCCATGCATGTCCGCCAGTGATAGTGCATGTCAATATGCTAAAAGTGGACCATATGGATAAGGGGAGTCTCTTATCTGTCCGGATTGTTCGGGTGTCTAGATTTATTTCTTTTTCAAACCATTAATTAGCATGTAGCCAATTATATTCCAGGTCGGTGAACATCGCTGAGTTGGCGACGAGGGGACTGTAAGGGACAGCAATGTACTTGCAGCAGCACCGGGTGACACGACTGGAATAAGAAAGTAAAGAGGGAAGGCCTAGCAACGCAGTTGAGATGTAGGAGGCCGGAGCTGTTGGGGGACACTGGCATTGTTTTTTAAGACTATGTGATAGAAAATAGTTTCAGTTGACACCTTTCCAACAACAACAACCAAGATCTCTCTAAACCATCAGTATTCGTCGCTATGGAAGTTACACAAGAACGTTCAACACCAAACAGACATACCGCAACACCTATTACGTATCCCGAGAGCACGCCAGCAAGACGTCCGCCTATCAATGGGTATCTTACGCCAAGGAGAGGACGGAGAGGGGGAAACAGACGACGAAAAGGCGCTCTGCATCAAGACCCAAACAATCTCCCCGCGATTCTTTTCCCTCTTACCCCAAGACCAACACCAATGTCAGAGAATCAGCCAGGAGCACGAATCCAACCCAAGGACTATGAAACAACCGCAGCCGCCATTGCCCCAATTGTTGTTGGGAGTCTAACCAAGCAGACAATAACGGAGGACGAGACGGTTTCTAGGAGCGCTAGCAATATGCCAGGAATTTATAGAGAAGGTCTAGACAGGACACAGGTGAGGCACTACATAATTAAGATATAATATATAGTATACTAATAGCAAACCGCTGCTCCAGTCCGCCATACAAATGCCTATCCGCCCGCTACTCCTTAAGACTCCAGAATCTCGGATAGCGGAACGAGAAGTCCCATCAGACACAGATGACAAGAGAAGAAGAGACTTAGTGCAGCAGGTCATAGCAGAAGCCGAAAACCGCTTCAGCCAGAAGCAACAAGTCTCGGCAGATCGAGCGTGGTGTCGACAGGTAGACCGAAAGGTCATATTAGAGAGAACCAAGGCCTTCCACGATAGCATGCACGACGACAACACTCTCGACATCGACTACTGTCGCGTCTGCTATCTCCAACAGCCGCCTAGCCAACTAGTGAGCCATACCTGGGCCGATTTTGAGCCGCTTTACAACCGGATAGAGACCCAGGTACCGCCTTCTGATCGGGAGCACTTTCAGTGTCGCCAGTGCTTCCCTCGTGAGGCCTCTGCAGGCTTTTCCGTATGTGTGCAATGCAAAAAATCACTAGGGCAAGGGCATCTTCCATACAACTGCCACGTAAACAACCTTTCGCTGGGGTGCGCCCATCGATATCCCGACGCACTGCGAGAGCTCTCGCCGCTGGAAGAGCGACTCATCGGCATCTACAGGCCCTGTGGTTGGATCACGAAGCTTACTATCGAAGTAGAGAAGTGGACCAGTGGCAAGTACCGCAAGCACAAGAGGGGCCACATTACGGTATTTCCCAACGACGTCCAAGGCACGGCATCCAATGTCTTACCTCATCCGCTCCTCGACGAGCTCGAGAGGCTACACGTCTGCTTTGTCGGGCCCCGGAGACCAGTGCCTTCCGATCTTGGCTTCATGCTATCGGTTCGTCCAGTCAAGCTCAGGCGTGCGCTCGTGTGGCTGCGAGCCAATAACCCGTTGTATCGGGATATCATGATTGATGAGCGTAACCTACAGACCTGGGGCGACTCATGCCCAGGTACCCAGGTACCCCGTGCTATTATCGACCAGATGGTGGCGTACAACCTGAGCGCTGAGGACGAAATCCGCACGGGCAACTACGTGCCGCCTGCAGAACGCGGCCGGCCTGATGAGCCTATCCGGAGCGCCAGCGAGGTACTCCGGAGTCTCGAGGACAGGGAGTTTGATAGCGCTGTCGCGGAAGCCGAGGGCAACGCCAGGTTGGGCGGGCTACGTGCGAGCGGCCGCGACGTGGACGATATGGACCCTCGCCACATCGAGGAGGAGCTGGAGGAACTGAAGTCAACCGGGATGATGGGCGCGGCGGGGGCTGGCGAGTACAGCCCGCAGGAACGGCTTCGCCTACTTCGAAATGCGACTCTGGAGGGCGGACAACAACGGCGTGGGCGAAAGCCAACCAGCTCCAACGCAGAGGGGAATCGGGTCACATACGATGATGGCATGAGGCCGTACATCATCAGCCAAAGGGGCGAAGACCCCGCCGACACGAACGACTCCGACTTTTTTTCCCAAGACCTTCCCATGCCTGTTCCCTTGGGGCCGAGGCGGGCCTCGGCCGCTGGACAGCACGGATGCAGACAAGCAGGATCACGAGGCATTCGGCAGCAACAAGCCCAAAGGCTTCGACCTCCGACGGTGGGCACGCGTGATGCTCCAGAGGCATGGTACAAAGCTAGCCCCCCTCGTAGAACCCATCAGAGTGAAAAGTCGCTAAGAAGGGAACAGGAGCCCACTTCGCCACGCATCCAAGCTTCGCGTTCCTGGTATTCAACATGCTTGTCCGATCGCAAAACCGACGCATAAGCTACGGACGCATGAGCAAGACGTCCTGGCACAGGATCGAGGAGATCGTGAAGACGCTTACCACAGAGGAGGTAGCAGCGGCGGAGGAGGAATACCGCGAGACCCGCACCACTACAAACCCGAGGATGTCATTCCTCGCACAGGAGTTGAGCGCATTCGGGCAGTACCAGCATATGTCGAACGAGGAGCGTCTCTACTCAAGGAGGCAGATCAAGTCCTTATGTATCAGGCATGGAATGCCTTGCATATGGTACACAATCAACCCGAACGACCTCACAAACGAGATCAACATGAAGCTAGCCGCCTACAGGGTCGCGGGCGGTGTTGCGGCGGAGGAGCTCGTGGACAAGTTTCGCAGACAGATTGGCCGCATCCAGCACGTCGTCCGGGACGCAGTCAGCTCGGCCAAGTTCTTCCACCGTGAGATGGAGCTCTTCTTTGAGCACCTGGTTGCCGTAGGCGAAGACTCCGTGTTTGGCAAGGTCTCGTGCTACTTCGGCTGTGTCGAGACGAACGAGCGCGGCGCCCTCCACTTCCATGGACTCATATGGCTGGAGGCGAATATGGGGCTGCCTACGTTGTTCCAGGATCTCAGTGACCCTAGCCAGGCCGGCTATGCGGAGCAGGTGTGTGAGTATATTGACTCAGTGTTCAGCGAGGTAATCCTTAGACCATCGTCCCTGTCTAGTTATGCCATTCTGGCCAGGAGACTAATATAAGAAACGGCAGTGTTGCGACGTAGACAAGGCCCGGCGACACCGGCGATGGGACAGTGTTTTCAGCAACATTAAACACCTTACAAGCGACCTAGAAAAGCTGGATACCAACTTTGATGACGACGCGAACTGGGTGGCGTACCGCTGCCAGTTGCACGGCTGCGGCGCAGTGTGCACGAAGTACAGCGCTAAGGACGCCGGCAACAGTAACAAGGCGCAGGGCCGGACCCGGATGCACCCTTGCCGGTTCAAGGCGCCATGGAAGCTGTATGACAGGACCGAGTTCACGCCCGACGGGCTCCTCCGCGTCCGGCGTAACCATGAGCGGGTCAACCGGTATTGCCCGGCGCTGGCCGTCGCCATGCGCCACAACACCGACGCCACGTTCCTCCCCACCAACTCGGCAGGGCTGTCGATGATGTTCTACGCGACGAACTACGCAACAAAGCTTGAGACGCCATTATTTAAGAGGATGGCAACGGTTAAGATGGTGCTAGAAGGCACGGCCGGGCGGGAGGACGAGCGTGGCGCCGCGGCAGCCGAGGAGGACACAGACGAGACGACAGCACAGCGGAACAATAGGGCGCGGCAGTTCCTCGCGCGCACAGCGAACCAGATCTTCACAAGCCGTGAGCTGTCGGCCGTGGAGGTATGCAGCAGCCTGCTCGGCTACCGCAACAGCTATTGCAGCGAGGAGAATTGGGTCAACGTCCACCTGAACTCGCTTTACTGGGCGGTGTTCCGGCGATGGGACGGACTCCGGCAGGCCGCGGGGCCGGAAGTGCAGCTCCGCGCAGGACCGGAGACCGTGGGTTTTGGAATTCATGGCGTTAAGCTTTATGCCCTTGACGCCTATCCGCACCGCGGCCCGCTGCTGAAGGACCTTTGTTTCTATGAATACCTCTGTACAATTCGCGTCCAGAGGGTTGGGCATAGGAGCAAAGCAGGCGACGCACATTACGTCTCATTCGATGATACACTAGAAGACCGCCACTGGTGGATTCAGAAGATCCTCCAAGCACGGGACCAAGCAGTACCAGTCATCACCGGCCACCTGGACAACGCGGTGGAAGAGACTATAGAAGGATTCTATAAAAGGTAATGTGGACAATACCCATACACCATAGTCCGACTGAAACACAGTAGATGACACCAACCAGGTCGGCCGTGCTGCTTCTGGCGCTGTTCATCCCCTGGGAGCGGTTCACGTATATATCAGACCAGCTGCCGCCAGAGCTGTGGACGAGCTTGAAGGAAGACCTACCCGAGCGCGTGAGCGCGTTTGTCGACAACATCCAGCTGCTGCACAAGAGTGCCGAAGACGCCAAGAAAGACGCCAAGCTATGGGCCAGCCGGAGCGAGGGGGACGAAGGCGTAGAGTTTGACGGGGCCGAGGAAGCACCGGACCCCGGGGCCTCATGGAAACCGGGCGAAAGTGACCTGCGGCATACCTTCCATAACGTCGTCACTAGCCTACACGACGAGGCCGGAGTCACAAGAGGGTCTCCAGGACTCGGGGCGCTGCTTAGCACACTAGATAACAGCGACTTCTCAGCCGGAGTCATGGATGGCGGGAGCGCGGACCACGATGGAACGAGACAAACACAGACGACGATCGTCAAGCGTACCCTGAAAGCCGTCAAAGCAGCGCAGGATCGGCTGCATCGGGAGAGGATGCTCGCCATCGAGGGGGACGAGCCCGAGACCGACCGCAGACATACCGGGGCCGAAACGGGTTTCGGTGACGACGGGGCCGACCAGGGGTTCTTGGCAGCACCTACGGCAACCGCGGTGGCGGTGCCACTGCCCGCCCAGACGTGGATCGACATCGCGCCCGGCGCCACGTTCACACGCGCGGCAGCGGCCGTCAGTGCGGCAAGGACGTTAAACCGCATGCAGCACATGGCACTGACGCTGGTGTGCGAGGCGCTCGACGCGGGTGTAGACGGCGAAGAGAGGCAGCACCTGCAGTACATTGGGGGCGGAGGCGGAACGGGGAAATCGTGGCTCATCGACTCGGTGAAGCAGGTCTTCGCCGCGAAGGACGTCTCCAATCAGCTCGTCATCACTGCGATGTCCGGGACGGCTGCCGCTGGGATCGGGGGCACCACCCTACACTCGGCCGTGGGGCTCGCGTTCCGTGACGCCGAGGGCGCGATGGTCGACCCCATCGCGGCGGGCAACATGGAGAAGGCCAAGGAGCGATGGCGGAGGCGGAGCGCCCTTGTCGTCGACGAGGCCAGCATGCTGGGCCTGTCAACGCTCTACGAGGTCGACCAAAAGCTCCGGATGCTGAGAGGGTTCCCGGAGGAGGCGTTCGGGGGCCTACCGGTCGTCATATTCGCAGGCGACTTCCTCCAGTTCACGCCGGTACTGCAGAAGAGCCTGCTTGCCGACATAGAGCGCATCGCGACCGGCCCGGACGGCACAAGACCACCGCCAGGCGCTGGAGGGAGGCGGAGGCCAAGAAGCTCTGGCAGGGGTTCACGAACGTCGTCATCCTGAGGGAGCAGAAGCGCGCCCAGGATGACCCATACCTGCTCGGCTTTCTAGAGCGACTCCGCGACGGCAGGCAGACGAGGGAAGACGCTGCCCGGCTCGAGGCGAGATACAAACCCAACGCAAGGCTCGACTTCTCCGAAGGCAGGCGGGCCATCATCCCGCTGAACCGGCACAGGTGGGACCTGACGCTGCACGCCGCGATCGCGTACGGCGCAGAGACAGGCCGGCGGGTGTCGCTATACCTGGCCGAGCACAAGTGGGAGTCACGGGTGCCCACGGCCGCGGAGAGGATGGCGGCAATGCTGCTGGGGGACGAAAACGGGCTGGCGGCCGCCGGCATATTCCCCTACATCGAAGGCATGCCGGTGGTCGTCAACGAGAACAGGTACATGGGCCTCAAGGTGGTGAACGGGGCTGAATACACGGCGACAGGGGTCGTCCATCCACCAGGGTTGGAAGAAGTCGTCGCGAACGAGAAGGTGTCCATCTTCCTCGGGCCGCCGAGCGGGATCCTCCTAGAGAACAAGGAGACCCGAGGCCTGACGTTCCCGCACCTCCCGCCGGACACCGTGCTACTACCGTCGGTCAACGTCAGGGTCCCCGACAAGCACGCCAGAACGCTATGCCCCGAGCTCGCGCGGCCCAAGTTCAAGCTGGGGCTAGTGCGGAGGGGCCTGCCGTGCACACCGGGCTTCGCGCTGACGGACTACAAAGCCCAGGGACGGACGCTGGGCAAGACGCTCCTTGGCCTGTACGGGAGGGGCATGGGCAGGTCAGGTAAGGATGTCGAGAGATGCGACACTGTAAGCCTCTACGTGCAGCTCTCGCGTGTCCGTCGCTTCGATGATATCGATCTCATCCAGCCCCTGAACGTCGAGCACTTCCTGGAGGCACGCATGCCGGAGGAGCTGGTCAGGGGGATCGGGAGGCTCGAGAGGCTCGCGGAGGCGACGGTCGCATCCTTCGACGAGAGACACGGTGGCAACTCCGTGGCACCGCACGAACGCGCGGCCGAGGAGGTAGACAACGCGGGAGAACAGGGTACACAAGACGCAAGCAAACCAATCATGCGTCCAAATGCTGCCTTTCCCCATCACGCAGGGCGTCCCCCGTTGTGAGAACGGCGAGGGCAGGGCTTCCGAGCGCAGCGCCAGCGCCCGGTTGGGGAGGCGGCTGCGGCAACTGATGCTGCTGCCTCCGTACGTCGTACGTACGCATGAGAGAGAGCAGCAGAGTAATCTCGGACATTTGCTGGCCCAAAACCCGATGTTCCTCGGACAGGTTGGTGATGCTGGCGAGGAGGAACTCCGACTGCTTGGCAATTTGTTCATACGTGGCACACAACTCAGCAGCAGTCATCCTGCTAAAGGCGGAGGTACGCGCGACGACGGCCGGTTTCCCAAGGACGCTGACCTCCGACTGCCACCTCTCGTAAGCAGGGAAACAGTCTGCAAACGTCGTGTCCGGGGGGTGGTCCAGGGAACCCATCTCTACAGCGGTTCGGCCGGCAAACGCACGGTCTAAGCAAGTCAGCATGAGAGCCGGAGCGACGGACAGGTAGACAAGGCGTATCAAGAAACACGCACGCAAGCTGCAGAGAGAACCCTGATTGTTCCAGACGCAATTCGCACACGCGCCTCTGGTCGGCTGGATACCCTCAGAGGTGTGAGCAACGACGCATTGCACCCAGGGCCCGTTACCACGCGCGCATCGATCGCAACAAGGACGACGCTGAAAGCCGGTGGACTGAACCAGGACAGCGATCGTGCGATGGCTGTAGGTGACGGGCAACGGTCTACCTTTCCTTCGGGGGACAAGGTCACGCTTGACGGGAGAGCAGGACAACACGGCCACGACCCTGTGATTGCGGAACGATGCCCCGACGCCGAGGCGGTCCAGGAGGGCACCCCCTGCTGCGGACATGAATCAGTAGGGCGAATGGGGCAGCAGGAGGAAGACGATGACGCCGGGCCCAGGTAGCGGACTCACTATCGCACAAAATACTCGAAGGGGCGGCAGGCCGGGGTTCGGGCACGGACCCGGGCTCGGGCTCGGGCGGAGACGGGGGGGGCGGCATCGTTAAATAATTTCCGGCGTCGGCGGAGAGGGGCCGACAGATCGGGACGGATGGGGAGTAGGGACCAAGGAAGAACGAGTCGCAGGTGGGGGGTTTGAATTGGAATTGAAATACGTCAAGACCCAGCGACGCTACCAGCTGGCAAAGACCGTCGATCGGGTGGTGTCAGGCCAAGAGGCAGCACGTGTTACACAGTCCTAAGAATAGATAGTGAAGGACCCACATAAACCTAAAGGTAGACCCAATAGGCATCGATTTTTGAACTACGAATCAAAATGTCAGGATTGCCTTCCTGTAGCCAATCAGAGGGCAGAGGCAGGCGACCAATGAGCGGGCGCGGGACCGGGGGGGTCTAAGGGGCAGTTTTTCTCGCGGGCAGAGAGAACCTTTCCTAACGGAAGGCAAGTTATCCTTCCTAACGGAAGGCAAGGCACAGGGACTTTTTTTTTTCCTTTGCTCGCGCCTCGGATGGAGAAGTTATCCTTCCTAACGGAAGGCACTGGCTGTGAACGACTGCATGACAATCCCAATGTCGCAACTTTCATCGCAAGCTCCACAAAGGCTTGAAACCATCGTTGATAAGTTTGATCCAAATCCGAAATGCCTACCGGCAACAACTGTAGTAGATTTCGACCATAGCGGCCCTGAGCGGTTCGCTTACTTTGCGATGGGACGAAGAACCCGATCCCACGAAGTCCGTGTTACATGACGCAGCCGCTGCTATTGTAAGTAAGACACTCGTGGGAGTGAGTTCTAAGTCTAGAATGTCCTTTGAGACTGCAATCATCTACGAACTGAATCTTGTAGATGTTTACGGGCAAGGCTCTGAGCCATCCTGACTAGGTGTCCAAGATGCCAAACCCGAGCTGGCTAAAGCGCTGCCTGAGCTCTACCCAGCTTCCAGGATC
>JASUDE010000692.1:0-20704 GCA_034509685.1 Colletotrichum cereale | reverse complement strand
AGTGGTAGTGGTGGTTGTGATAGTATCATTTTTGGGGTGACCGAAATGCAGGGGTGACCGAAAAGTGGGTGCTTTGACTTACCACAACATACAGCACCTAGGTGAGGTATTGTGAGTGTTACTACTTGCACTAATGATCCGCTAGCATGGAGGCACCTTGAATACGATGATATTGCAAAGCAATCTCCTCGTTATCAGCAAAGTCGTAGAAAATGTCTAGGCTCTAGTCCCTCGTTTCTCTCGTCACTGTACAGGGATTACACGGAAATAATGCCGAATGCGACATGCAGCCAAGAGTCATGTGGCCCGTTGGATTATTCAATAATGAGTTGGGGGAAGTTGAAACACGTCAGACAAGCCTAGGCTTGGCGTTCATCTGCAGTCAGCTATGTCACACACCTGTCAGATTGATAGAGAGACATAAAGAGAGAGATAGAGTCTTATAGTATAAGGTAAGTCCTGTCTTTTACTCTTTATCATAAGTAAAGGTATGAACAGTTTTAAACCTGTCACAACTTTCAACTATTAATCTTTGTTCCACATCACATAGTCTTTCACTTCATCAAAATGTCAACCCGGAGTGTCAAAGTCGCAGTCACCCAGGCCGAGCCCTCGTGGATCGACCTGCCGGCTGCTGTTGAGAAGACATGTACGCTCATGAAGGAGGCCGCTTCGAACGGGGCCCAACTCATAGCATTTCCAGAGTGCTGGATCCCCGGTTATCCAGCATGGATCTGGACCCGTCTTATCGACTTCGACCTCAACGTTCGCTACATCAGGAATTCTCTACAGCTCGACTCCCCCGAGATGGCCGCCATTCAGGCCTGCGCCAAAGACAACAACATTGCGGTTTCCCTCGGGTTCTCTGAAAACGACAATAACTCGCTCTTCATCGCACAAGCCCTGATCGGCCAAGATGGGGAGATCAAAGTGCACCGTCGAAAAATGAAGCCGACGCATATGGAGCGAACTGTCTTCGGCGATGCTTCTGGTCATTGCTTGAAGAGCGTGGGTGACCTGTCCTTTGCCCGGGTTGGTTCCCTGGCGTGCTGGGAGCACATTCTACCCCTTCTGAAATACAACACCATCGCACAAAAAGAAGAAATTCACGTGGCAGCGTGGCCTAGCGTTACACCTCACTCTGGTACTGGCCCCGATATGTGGTCGATGAGCGCCGAAGGTGGGTGATGGGATTCCGAAATGTTCGTTAGTTACGATATTCCGACGCTAACCAGCCATACAGGTTGCCAAACACTCTCTCGTACTTATGCGATTGAATCAAGCGCGTTTGTCCTTCATTGTACAGCTTTGATCACCAGCAGAGGAATTGAGACGCATAGCAGCTCCCATGGTCTCATCATGTGCAACCCCGGTGGTGGTACTTCGGCCATCTTTGGCCCGGATGGTCGCCGTCTGACGGAACCTGTGGATGAGACGACAGAGACCATCATCTACGCCGACTTGGATATGGACGCGATAAATAGAGCGAAGATGTTTGCGGACTGCACAGGTCACTACAGCAGGCCCGATCTTCTGAGACTCAGCGTTGACAAGGAGATCCAGGCCGTGGTGAGATCGGATGTGAACTTGTCGAGACAGACTAAGGAGGATGAAGTTATTCCTCCCCTCTGAGTGTGTGGTTTCATACCGCAGTAAAGTCCAGTAGCACATGGAGCGATTGATAAGAAAATATTATAGGCAATTGTTATTGTTGCGGTATTGGTCAACTCGACCAACCGGTGGTTCGATGGATCATTATGCTTGGTTATGGTGTGGTATCTTGCGCTATAAGTGATTTCCGAGTTTTCTAGACGGAAAATATGTGCCTTGGTCTTGTGTTTGCTCACAAAGCATTGTTGCTCGTCAGCCAATTGAAGTCTTCGCAGTTGGTTAAACCCTGGAATGCTTGCAGGAAATCGACAGGACGAGCACCATTCGCGTGTTCTCCACGGAATACAGACACATCAAGAGCTGCCAGAGACGTGAAGGAGTTCATGTCCAAAGACCTCAAGTCCATCGGCGGCGCATCCGCTGCTGAAGCGGCGTACCCATCCCATTCGTATTCGAAATGTACTTGGTTGACAGGATCCAGGCCCGGTCCTCCTGTCTCATTGCTTTGCACGCCAGCCTTGTTGAAGCCGCCCCTCTCACTTTCCGGTGCTGCAGGCTCGCCTTGATAGCTGAACTCCATCGGCAAAGCTCTCATGACGCCCCAACGCTGAGCTAAGATGCGGATGATCTTTACGCTTTTGACTGCACGCAGCGGCCATGTTTTTTGTAGCTCACGCAAAAGCTCAAGACATTGACGGAGCCAGTATGTGCTTTGGTTTTTAAGAGCCGGGTTCCAACTCGTTGCATTCATCAGATGCACGACGGCCGCACTGAGGAGGTGATGGATAATCACCGGATTTGGAGACACCTCGAAGCCATGGGCCCGGCGATAGGTGCGTACGAGACGAGCAGTTGCCGTTGCGGCCGCCGTCAGAGAGCGAAGAACAAGAAGCATGAATTCCGAGTTCGGCCCGGCAGCGTTCCCTGTCAGAGGGGGTGATGAAGACTGGGAGATGGCTGCAAACATGCGTAGGAATGGCGGCATCGTAATGAGGATCGTCATCTGATATGCGAGATGAAACTGAAGAACGGGCTTGGGGGTCGAGTCGCCCGATAGATGAAGGCTGCCATGACGAGAGCGGAAGAACGTGTTCAGACGGTCCTGACTTGCGACAAGGATGCGCACTTGCTGTGGTATCGGAAGGGACTCAAAGGTTGTCGAAAAGCTTGGAGACGGTCAGCTGAGCAGGCTTCGTATTTTGAACGGCTTGGGAGGGGAGGATTACACTTGATCCATGTATTGGTCATGGAGATACCACAGCTTGCACTGCCACGCGAATGATATCTGATGCAGGTCTGTTGTTGGGCTCTCAAACGTCGTGTCGAAACTGGGGACATTGACCCTCCTCCACGGAAGCGCACAGTTGCGGCCCAGAATGGAGATGGCGGTCCGATCAATGATGTAGAACATCCAAAAGGTACGAATCTCTTGCTCGGTGGCTTCGAGCCGCCTCGCGTCACACTCCTCCAGGGCCAAGACGTGCAGCCGAAGGTGCACACACATGCCGGCGGCCATGGAGATAAACATCCATCCGAAATGGTCGCGGCCCAACGCCAGCGAGCGCCAGGACATCATCGAGAGACCTTGAATGACTTTGATAGTGGGGTTCTGGCGGCAGCAAGAAAAGACGAGACTCTCTGCGAACTCGGCGAAGGCGTCTCCTATGGTCGTGGCGTCGGGCCCTTGCGAGAACGTCGTTCCCGTGGCAATGATGGCACTGTTTAAGAAGGCTTCGTCGGGGGGCTGATAGGGGTAGCGCTGCAGGAAGTCGAGCGTAGTGTAAGGCGTGAACTGGTGTTCCCGGTTGATGTTTCCCAGAAAAAGGCTCGCCATCTCATGTATGAGGTCCTGCCGGCGGCAGTAGGCGAGAACCTGTTCTGTAGGAACGACTTGATACGCCGGGGGGGCTGGTTGCTGTACAACGTCGACAGAGTAGTGAGATCCGGTATTTGGATCCTCGATGATGGTCACCCCATCGCCGACGTTGGTCCTCCAAAGCATCACACACAGCTCTTCCATGGCCAGCAGGGATCTCTCTTGTCCCGAAGGGTCTTTGCTGGCACTGCCGCTATTACATTGATGAGAGAAAACATCCCGCACGGCGGGGTCTTCATCGTTGACGATGTTGTCTCCTGCAGCACTGTCCCCTCCCTCCAGGCTTTCTTTCAGGGTGGCATCAGGCTCTGCTGATTTTGATGCGCGGTCAGCCAGAGACAATGCTGGCGATGGCTCATCCTCGGCACTTTGCTTTTCCAGAGCCAAGAGTAACGACTGGACTTGTGCCTCAAGGGCTCTGACATAGTCCTCGTCCCAATACTTGCGTCTACACGACAATTTAGCTACGGCAGATGCCATCAATATTAATGGCAACATACTTTCTAGGGCGCTGCTCGGCGTAGACACATTCCCTATTCTGTCTGCTGCACAACGAGCATGCAGGGCGAGCTGCATCACACTGCCAAGAGGAGCATTGGTCAGTCACAGTACTTGACGAGAACGTGAACAGACAGGGCAAGGGGTTCTAGGAACCCATCCGCGTGGGGGTGAGAATAGACGAGCCATTCAAGTGAGTGCCACGGAACCTACTTTTCGCTTCCCTGCTCGACAACGTTCGCAAGCGAAGCTTGTCGCTTTCTGGGACATGGCGTGGGACAAGTTGATGGACGGCTCAAAACTCTTTCGGCATGGTGCAGCGACAAGCTTACCGGCGTGCTGCGTCAGGAAGCCCGTAGCGTCTGGGGGCGGCTCGCTTCATCCGGCACCCGCTGGGCCTCGTTCATCGGCCGATTCACGCCTTGCAGACTATCGGGGTCAGCTGGAGGGCTTGAGTCGTCGTGATGTACCCGCTGAAGGCGCAATGAACGGCCGAGTTCGCGTGTGTGTGTCGTGCGTGTCTGCGGAGTAGAGACCTCCGCAAGATGGAGGAGCGGTGCGGAGGTGGGTTGGGCGGCACATATCAAGGACGGGGGGCGTCTGGCGTAGATGAGGGGCTTCTAAGACATTGCAGACTGCAGGGTCTGCCGGCGGCGGGCTGACAACCCTCATATGCCGATGTGGTGAATGGCTGCCATCGGCGAAACGCATCCGAACAGCTCGCGCGTCAGCATCCAATCGATTACAGCTAGCCAGTAGTTTCTCAGATTACGGTTACTTCATCTGAGAATGATTATGCAATAGATGGAACAATCATCAGTGCTTTGGCTGAGAGTTAGTACCGATGAGTCATGGCACAGCGACTAACCAGTGCGCTGGGACTGTTTGCAAAGGCAATATTCGGTCCTGAGATAACCTTAACGGGCGTTAGCGATGTATCCTTCATCTCGCCTCCCATTGTGCTCAATACATAACAACTGCCAGACTGGCCGGAAGCCCTTAAAACGCAGATTATCTGCTCATCGACATAATAATGAGGCAACCTCAATGGCTGCAACCCAGGCATTGCTTCTATTTCCTTTCTTCCTATATTCGGAATTATGCACCAATGCTGGCCATCTACCAAGTCTAAGAATTTACCGGCAGTTGTGCTTTGCAGCTTTCTAGCCACCGATCCAATGATTCCATTCAGAACACCATCTACAGTGCGCTACCAGCCTATGGCGGAGGAATAGTCTCGCCGTCGGTTGATTTGAAGAACTGCGGATAGACCGTGCGCAGCTCTCGAAGATGACGGATTTGAAACTGGGACGCTTTTGTTTCGGGCACAGGCAGCCCAGCTTCCACCAAGTGCGCTGCTGTCCAACCGAGCTCCGATGCACTCTTGCAGTTGTCATATGAATCATCTAAACGTTGTGGGAGGTTCGCCGTCAGCAGTATGCTTTGGGCCTACACGAGAGAGAGAGTGGTGCCAGCAGCTTAACGTACCAACGAAGAAGCAATCTTCAGCCCTTTCGACGCCCGCTTCATCCATAGCCTTGCGAAACATCTCCTTTGCCGGTTTGCACACAAAGGGGAACTGGGCATAGTCGCAGTACGTGAGGCCCTCAAAGAGATCGTCGATCCCCAGCAGTTTCACGACGCGCCTTCCGTGGTTGACATAGGCGTTCGTGAACAGCCACACTTTGACTTTGCTTCTATCAATGTCTTCCAGGAGCTGGCGGAGCTCATGGTCGGGTTTCAGGATGTCTTCCAGAGGCAGGGCATCGTCCACCTTGGCATTATAGTCCAGTGGGTCGATTTGGTGGTGGCGGACCAGTCCTTCGATGGCTAGGCCGTAGGTTTTGTAGTATTCCCTCGTCAGCCTCGAGGCCTCTTCCTCGGGCAACGATAGGTGCGTCACGAAGTACTGGTCAATGAGTTTTGCCATCAAGTCGTGAATCTTATGGCCTTGTGACAGTTGGGGTTAAATTCCTTGAGGCTGTCGTAGTAGGGGGGCGACTGCTGACTCACTTCTTGAGTAAAGACAGTTGTCGATATCGCTATGGCAATTGTTAGCCCTTTACCAAGAATGTAAGATTCCTGCAGAGCCCGCCAGCTTACAAGAAGAACACAGGCTTGCCAGCTGTGGCTCGTTGCGCCCGTCCGTTCTCCATGGTGGTGCTGCGCGCGTTTTTGCAGTGATGTTTGTGAAAGCTGACCAGGTGTTCTGATTGTACAGAGAGTAGTCAGGTCATGTTTTCGCCGATTAGGGTTTAGCGTTAGAGGGGGTATTCCTTCTGAGTCATTGGTTGAACACCAGGTGCACAGAAGATCTATACTCTGTTATTGAGTATTGTCACATTATAAACGCCCAAGACTGACAAAGACTTCTCATTTAGACATGCGCAAATTCCTCATGGGACAGCTTTGGAATCCTAGAAACCTCCTTCTGGTTCATGAATAGCCGTTCGTATGATCGCTATCTTGCTTGTCCTGGTGCAGCCGGATCAATCCGAGTCTATGACGCGTTCCGGTGTCGGTGGGCCTGGGCCTATGCTATTTGACTTGGAATGCATCACGCTGAATCGTTTCGCCCATGCGGAATAAACCCTTCTGGGGAGGAATCAACTGGGCTTATGTTGATGTTAACAATTTGCGAATTTGGCTATAATATGTCTATATGATGCTTTGTGTGGCACATCCCAAGTCTTTCTCTCTGTTCAACGGGCTCTCTGCTTCAAAATGGGCAAGATTCAGCGTCGAGAACCCTTGGGTAATCGTGGTACTGACACGTCCATGGCTGCTCGAAGATGTCAAAGGCCCAAATCACCGCTTAATCCTACACTTCATCTTGCCGATGTGCAATACACAAGTCGGTGCTACAACTAGGGTAAAAGAAGGCGTTTGTGAACCTACAGGTCTGCAATCAGCCGGTGATATCAATCCCCTGGCCCTCTCCTGGCTTTTGATCGAACACAACCTGATCGCACAGTAAGCAGGCATGTGAGAATAAAAATATCACAGCGCCATGCGTGAACCACGACTGCTGACGCCCGAATGCGAACTGACGGATCAGGCAATACGGGCGTGCTGGGCATCAAGCAATGCATCCAATCGGTGGTCTCATGACGGTTGGGGGCACGGCACGTCATCTGGTTACACTGTGCCACTTTATACTGCACGTAGGTAGCTGAACCTGTCACACGGTTACAGCCGGAGACAAGATTACTCACATTGTATGGTTCAAGAGTGCAATCCCATGTCATACGTAAGACTTGTTCCTGAAGCTGTGCCACACTTTGTGAGATATTTATCTTATCTAGGCGACGCTCCTGGTGCGCGCGCGTCAGCTCCTGTCACGCGTCGGTATCAAAACCTCCATCACATAGCTGGTAGCATACGAACGCCGCGGCGACTTGATAACCGTCCTCTCAACGTCGCACAATCATAAAATGATGAGCCCCCTTTCCCAAGGCCGGCTGCAAAATCTGCATGAAAACAGTTTCTCACTCTTGCTTGTTGAAAACGCAACTTGAGCCCGATTGACAACTGCAAGACACTGAAAACGCAGCGATCGTATCGTCCTGCAAACTCTCTTGAGGTGTCCATGAACGGGTCGAAATAAGCACTCGGCGAGTTATTCTTGTGAGTTACAAATCGTCTGGAGGTATAGTCTCCATTGCGACCCCCAGGTCGAATCCAACCTAAGACCCGAGGTTCCAAGGGTCTGACTGTGCATTGATAAGTAGAGCTCTTTAATTATTCTATCCTCAGCCACTACATACGCAGCCCTTTCGATGTCCACGACAGACTCGGCGAGGAGTGAGGCTACCTTGATAGACTCATCCGCAATGACACAGTCATATGGTGTGCCAACGCATCGTACTACATCCAGAGACGGGGATGCGCCAACCTTGCAGACGTTCAGCTTTCTAAAGATTATTGCAAAAGTATTGCTCTTGTGGATGAACCTGCTCTTCCTTCCCCTTATCGGGTGGAATGTTGCCAGCACTAGCATGTTCATCTTCATGCGAGGTCTGCCACTTGGCCGTCAACTCGAAGGTCTTCTGAGGTTATCATACAATGTAGCAATGATGGAGATAGGTGTACAGTAGACATTCACTTGGTTTGGTAAGAACACAAAGAGTTGTCGTTGCAAACCCCTCGCTTATCGGTATCGACTTTCAAGGCCACACTACGGTCTACTGTGACCGGCCAAGACGAGCGAGAAATTTCAATAATGGAGCAGTTTTTGTATTGGACTGGTAATCGTTATATTGTAATTTGCACTGTAATAGGGGCAATGTGGAGTCCATTGATGTAGCAGACTGATAACGACAGTGTTGAGATATCATGGTCGGCAAGAGGTAATCAAGTTGAAAAAAGGGTGACTAGCAGCAAGCAAATGTTGATGACGAGAAGTGAGGTCTTGACTCAAAAGTTCTGACATCATGGCCTTGGTTAACCAATGTTTCGCCCAGCAACTCAAGCCCCCGGCATCTTGCGCAACTGAGTGTTGTATGAAGAACGTGTACCGTCGACTCTGGCTCGACTTGATTCGAAATCGTGCTTCGTGTGTAAGGATATTCGAGGGCTCTCCAGGTCAAGACCACATTAAGTCAGGGCGGAGTTGTATGGATTAGCAGCTAGGATTTGACTCTTCGCTATTCGCCTGCTATCATGCGTCGATGATGGTCTCGGCTGCACGGCTGGATACGCCAGGAAACATTGTCTGAAAGGTGAGTTCTGGGTCTTGAAGTGAATTGGGAGTTATAACACAAAACTGCAGAAACGCATTGCGTTCATGACCAAAGAGAACCCCGGAAACAGAGCAAGTCAAGAAGTGGCTGGCCCTCGTGGGCCTAATCTGATGTTTTAGAACGATTGTTACATCAAAATCTGCTCGCATCACCAACAAAACTCAGACTCGATGCAAATGTTGCCGTTCTCCTTACTGGCTTCGTCCTCCATTGCTCCGATGCATGCCCCCACGTCACTGAACCGTTGGTGCCATGGTGACAACGATCCAACGAACTGCCGACTTCTCATCCTTCAGAGGCGTCCAGTGCGTCATAAATTTCTCGTCGCCTCGGAATTGGGCGCTGCGCCGAGTCTGGAGACGGACTTCCACGCCGACGGGCGCGCCGACACGCATGCCACTCCGGACACGCGTCTTGAAGTCGGCCTGACTGGTCAACATGTTTTGCTTGAGGAAACTGAAGACATCTTGTCCAGCTACCAATCCAACAGTGTTGTTGGCGGGGTGGAGCATTTCCAACACACCCTCAGAATAGAATCTGATGACGAAAGAGTCGTAGCTCACCACCAAGTACTGTCGTCACCAAGTCAGCACAAGTATCTGTTGCGGATCGCGGCATTTCCGTTCGTTCGCTTACTTTGGAGTACGCAGTGTAAAACTCCTTCATCTGTGAGTTCAAGTCTCTCCCCTCCAGCTTGTGGAGCAACTTGCTCTCCATACCTGGGTCGATGACGGGACTGTTCGGTCCGTTGTCGTCCACTTTCACTCCGAGAGCTTTGAGAAACATCTTCCGCGCTGACGGCGCCGACGCTGAACGGTGCAATACTGGTGGTGCCTTGGCTTTGTCTTCGACATCGTCGTTACTTGAAGCCGATAAGACCCTGATGACGTCTGCGTTGTTGTGAATGGTTGTAGAGCAGTTTATCTGTCCGCCGAGGAAGAAAGCGAGCGCCCCTGCTTCGTTGTATAGCGGCGCTGTTGAAGGACGTTAGTATTGGCCTCGAAGTTACACGAGGATAATGAAAAGGCTAGCGGGAACTGATGCACTGGAATATATACCAACATAAAGCAAGTTCCAGAACGGGTCACCGTTCTTCTTGTAATTCAGTATTAACTCGACCGATTCTTTCCGTTCATCGATAGCAGTCTTCAGTCTCCGGATTGGTTCCCGGTCAGTATGGGCTCCTTGGAGGAACCTGCAGTTTCGGGGGATGATCTCAGGTCGTGTGTACCCGGTGACTTTGATGAAACCATCCGAAGCAAACACAATCGGGTTATCCGCGATACTATTCATTCAATCCAAGTAAGCTATGCGAAACAGCACTTGGAACGATCAATGGTCTTTACCCTGGGTTTGTTAGGCAGAAGCAGTCGCCTAGGCCCTGATAACTAGGAGAGCTGGTCGCCAACGCTCTTGTGGCGCTCAATGCCACTTGAGACCGAACGAAACGCGGGTAAATGTCTAGAAAAACGTCCTGTTCGATACTCTCTTGCAGGTCCGAGAAAAGGGTCTCCATCGATGGAAGCGTTCTGGTGACAAGGGACTTCATGTCGGTTTGTACTGATTTCCGCAACTCTCCGTTAACGTTTATCTGCTTTGACGAATCATCCGAAAGAAAAGTCTTGTTTATAGTTGTCATGATGCTTGTAAGGTCATTCAGTGTCGTTTGGTACTGTTCTATCTGTGAAAAGTCCAACCTGATAAGTTACTCGGCCTCTTTGCGCGTTTCAGTACCATCTTATGCTCACCTTTTTGAGGAACTCGACCCCCTCGCTGCAAAAGCGAGCTTCGGCGAACTTTAGTAGTTGGTGCACAGTGATCGGGTTACGGAGGACGATCCGAAAGGTGCCGGGCCCGAAGAAATCAGCCCCCAGACCGGATCCGCTGCTCGTCCTGCTGTGCTTCGACGTCGATTGCCTTGAGACCGACATGCTATCGTCGCTCATTGCCCCCAGGTCGGTCTTGGCCAGGCGATGATCCGGTGTCAACAACGTAGCGTCAAGTCCTTTCTTGACGCTATAGTCTATAAGTTCCCCCTTTTCCATGTCTGAAATCTCCCTGTATGGTGCTCTGCGAGGCTGTGGGTTGCGTGGGCGTCGTTGGCTGATGGCCGGCGGCTCCGCGTCCTGGTAAAAGCGGTTTTGGTCCAGCACGGGTGTCCGAAGCCCTCGCTTGTGCGCGGCGAGAGATTCTGCGACACGCGATCGGGTTGGCGGCTGTGGCGATTGTCGCGACGACGTCCCTAAGGTTGTGGGATGATCGCGGGTGTATCGATGATGCGCCGTCGAGGACCGAGCTGCGTTTTCGATCGGCTGATGGATAGAAATGGCGAGCGTCGATGCTATGTCTCTATGCTCATGGCGATACTCATTGTGGTATTCGTGATAGTCGTGGTCGGTCTCGTCGGCGCGGTCGTGGGCATTCTCTTCCTCTTCTTCCTCCGAGTCCTCGTAGATGACCACGCGACGTCGACTCCCGATGGGCGGAGGAGTTGCTGATCGAACCCCCCCGGCAGGTTCTCTCCCTCTGTCTCGGATGGAGTATTCGTCAGTCTCAGAAGCACGCGCCAGAAGCCGTCTCGCAGCTTCAATCTCCTCAGCACGTGGGGGGCTCTGCAAAGTGTTATATTGTCTGGCGTTCTGATCGTTGATAGCTCGGTCTGGGCGAGAAGAGTGACGTCTAGGGACAGCTAAGCTATCCCTTTCGGACCTAGTCATAGCATGAGGGGAGGAACCCTCGGGAACCTCTCCTACCTGAGTCAAAGGAGAGAAAGGTCGACGAAAGTCAAGACTCTCTTGTCCCGGACGGGAAGCTCTCCGCGGCTCCGTCATCCCATCCTTCCTCTCCAATGCCGGATACTTGTAGCTGTCGGGATGGTCCTCGAAAGCTTCGTAATCTATCAGACCCCTAGACTTTGAAAGATACGGCTCGGGTTGACGTCGAAGGTAATCTTCATCGCTTTCACTGAACCCTTCACCAATCGCGATAGGCGCCATGTCCACACGCGGCAGGACTTTCGAAAGCAGCTCGTCGTCGATGGACCCTGTGGGAAGGGGATCCGAAGTGTGGCCGTTGGCAGACGGATCAAAGGCCGTCGTGTCGTCATCGGCGCCATAGGCAGGTGTCATAGCTGAGCAACACACCCTCTGGGGAATGAAGAAACAAAAGCACTGTGAACCGAGCGTTTGCTTTCCAGCGAAAGCGAAACCTTTGCTGGGTAAGTCGGCGCAGGGATGTCTCACCTTGCGATCGTATGAGTACGAAAACAAGCAGAAAAAGGAAACCTCTCAGAGATAAGACAGAAGAGGGCGTCTAAGCCTTTTTTGTATTACCGTATACCTGCGTGACCTTACGAGGAACCGACTTGGCTACGTATCTCAATTTCTTGAGAGATTGGAGCAGCAGCTCATGCCGCCCCCTGCAGACAACTGACATCGCCCCCAACGCGGCATGGAAATTATGCTCCAGCGTTCTTGTCGTTGGATTCCAGCACTTGGTATCAGGCAGGGACATGCTCGTCACAAAGAGAGGGTCCAGACCCATCAAAACCTGTTTTCATGGTTGCGATTTCGAGGGACTATCGATAACCTTCCTTTGCTAATGGCCGAGGTGGCTGTCGACGGGAGGACCTCTTACCAGGCAGAAGGGCTTGATTCGTCCGTTCAGGGCCCCAAGACCCCTAGCTTGTGCTCCTATCTTTAGGTGACATTTGTTCTCGGGACCTCGATCCGTCTCCGAACTTGCTCTTGTTATCAAGATGTCTTCCCTGCACGCTGAATCGTCCTGCGTCGTAGAAGACGCTGGAGAACGTGGGAACCCCCGCTTTCTAGGGCGTGAACATACAGGTACGTGTGATACTATCTTTGCGCGAATTGTTCGCGTGGTTTCCGACTCATAAACATGTTTAGTACGGAAGGTTGAGGCGAGGCCGTTACTGAACCTTCACTTTGGGTTGGTCGGGCTACGGGGTTCATCGATGACGGTTTCCAACCGTCCACGCCATGTCTGTTTTTTGTCGGCAGGGCTACCCAGGCTATCCATGGCCATGGAAATGTACTAGTACACTCGGAGCGAAGAATCCATGTCGAACCCTGGCGAAATACGACAGATCGTGGCTTTGGTAGATACACGGAATGTAGCGCTAAAGACACGCGGGTTAGCAGATATTCCTAACATGTCCTCAACGGGTTTTTTGCCATAACCGATAGATCGCCATTGTCATACGTTTTTAGTGTCCAAAGGCTGATGACACTAAGCCGCCGTTACACGCTTGACTAGGTATACTACAAAATGAAATGGGGTTTCCAGGAACTGGTCCTTTTGATTGGGGCCGAGTCACTCATCTAGCCGCGATACCATCTCAATTATCAATATCGGTACCAGTATCGAGGTCGATTTGTAACAGGAAATCTGCTTTCCGCGAGAGGTTGCAATATTTGCAGCCTCTATGGTCAAGGCTCTCGGGGCGGCCTGGGCGTCCCTGTCACTACCTATCAGCGGGAAATGAATGGTAACATTGAATGACGCCGAGCACGCGATGCAACACTGTCTGCAATGCACAGATGTATAAAGAGTGTTACCGAGCCACTGGCTGCAACATGACACACCTGGTGTGCTCGAGCGCAGAGAGTTGGCCAGTTTGCACACTCAGCCCGCTTGAACCGTGTGGTCAGATGAGGACTCCGACCGTTTTCCTTCCGATTGATTTCAAACAACCGACGACGGATCACAATCTGGTCAAGCGACTCCGGACTGGAACCCGTGTCATCCTAGCTCCCGGAAAACCTGGGGTCAGATCTCGATCCGACTCCTGCTTTATCATATCTGAAGCGCGGAAAATGACAAGGTCAACCAATCGCCTATCTCCCAAGCATGGATACACTCCATTCTTGCTGCATCGGAGTAGGGCCCCGAGATAGAGTAACTGCAACGAGGGCTTTCAATACAGGCACCCCGGCATATCTGCGTGCATAACATGCACACCGAGGGTAAGCTTCTTCTGTAGCACAGTTTTTGTTTCTCATATATCAGAGATGGTTACCAACGTAGTTTTGTAATACTTTAATGTTTTGAGGCTCTGCCGGTTTTAGTGAGTTCGAGCATTAACAACCGCAGGCCCAGCCAGATATTAGGTCAAGAGTCAAAAGCATTGCATTTGGAGGGGGCTTCGACCGTCTGCGTCAGAAGCTAGTACACAGAGAACCGTCATAAGCAAGTGCGGCAAAGTCAGCCGAACGATAATGGCGTTATCATGAGAAAGACAATGATGTACTGTCGAAGGCAATCCACCGCAGTGACAAACTCGCTCGGCGTAAAACAGCTTTGCGATTGTAGATTGAGAAACGCTTTGCAGCCAACAAATCAAACTCGCTTGTTACTTGGCCAGTTTTTCCAGTTCGTGGCTTGAACTCATGTAACAGAGTTGAAAATATCTGATCTGATCATGCACAAGATATGTAGGGAGGGAAAACGCTTGATGATGAAGGGATGAGGGGAAACGGATGAACGTGCAGAGGATCACATTCGATTACTACACTGGTGCCAGACCAGGGGTGGTAGCTGATACACGGTAATCCCAGTTGTCTGTTCCACTTTGTGGAACTTGACTCCAGAGAGGGAAATGGGTTGTTTATTTCCGTGAAAGAAATTTCTGTGCCTATTTGACCGATTTTAATTCCTGATCAGCTACAGAGTACCTACTACGTGCCTGTTGCTTGACAAACGAAGGCTTCTAGATCAGAAAACCAACTGTGCCCACAAAGAATGAGATGTACCTATGATGCAAAACAGAACCAATTTGGTGGGGGAAGATCATGATCATAAATAACCCTACGACAACAGTTCATACTGGGGTAATAAGTCTGCTTCATAATTTATAGTCATAAGCGAAAAAGAATGATCAAATGGTACATCAGAACCCATAGCAAATGATCCGGCTCATGTGCAAATACACTCACTAGACAGATTTGCAAAGGCAACGCACCAAGACTGGACGATACAAGTTGTGCAAACTGCGCACCACGCAGGTATTTTTCAAAACAAGCACGCAGGCCGTTCTGCAAGATGCCAAATATAATCAATTAACTAGAAGAAAAAAAAAAGGCTCAAGTGGCAAGCCCAAATCATTAACCACTACCACGAACATACCATTGCCGTGCAGTTTGTCGGAACGGCCGTAATGATCTTTCGACACATGAGTCGAAACATGCCGATCCTAGGTGAACAAATCCCAACGCCGTTTTATGCCACATGATGCGCGCCTAGCGCTCACTGGATTTTATCTATCGGTGGCTGCTGACGTAGGACTCGCTCGTGCTGTTCGAGACGGTGATGGTGACGTTGTAGTGGGAAATGATGGTGGTATGCGAGACACCGAACAAGCTGTACAGGCCGGCGGCCAAGACGTACTTGCCGTGGGCGAGGTCGGCAGGGACGGTCACGGGCAGGGTGATGTTCTCGATGATGTTGGACATATCTGCATGCGATTGTCAGCATTGGGATCAGCAAATTGTTCAGGTCGGCGGGGCATCCGCACCAGGTCCCAGGTAGAATGAGCCCAGCTCGTTCTGGCCGAGGGTTTTGGGGAAGGCGGAGGCGTTGGCCGAGATGCCAAAGGCGATGGCGATGTCCTCGACCCTCTGGATGTAGTTCTCGGTCTCGACGATGGCATCGACCTCGTCGCCAGCCTTGACGGTCTCGGGGAACGCGATTCCGATGATGCGGGCATTGGCCAGAGCCAACAGGCTGGCGGCGGCAGCGAGGGAGGCGCGGAACTGCATCGTGGATGGTGTCTTTTTTTTTGGCGGACGATTGAGTGTGGATTGGGGTGTTGTTTTGTGGTGTGTGGGCTGCAGTGAGAGATTGTATGTTGGACAGGCTGTCTTGTGTGTTTGATGATGCGGACGACGGATGTCAAGTATTTACATCAAAACATCAAATGAACACCATGAGCAAGCTTCGATGTTTGTTTCCACATACTATGATTAAGTTCGCGCGATCCGACGACGTCAGGGCCCCCCTTGTGAATATGTCCGTCGCCACAAATTGTCTGGGCATGACATCGTTCAAAGCCTGGGTTCCGCTTCGCCAATAAGCATCAGGAAGGAAATGACCGGCTTCAGCGGGTGGAGGCCGGTGCTGCCGATGGTATGGTCCCCCAGCTTTTTCTTCGGAGAGTCCTCATGAACAGCAAAAACTAGATCCTCGGACGTTTCCATGGTCATCTATTCTTAGCAGTCGCTGGCGATCTCACCGGCTCTTTCGGGGCCAACCTCGTGTTCAGGAGAGGCCGGCTTCGAGCCCTAGATTACTAGCAGGAAAACAAAGCCGGAAAGGCGTGCCGGGGGATATTTCGCGCGATTGCAAGCTTGCATGGCAGGGAGACCACTGGCGACTACCATTCAGGCCAACCTTACCAAACTGTTGCGCCGATCCGGACGATCTTCATCAATAGGACTGGAACGGCACCGAGTACGAGAAAGCGGTTGCTTTGGGGCGCTGGCCGCTAGTGTAGCTATGTTTGCTTCTCACCTCATGATCCAAACCATGACATGATGAGAACTGTACTAGGTAGGATGCTCATACGTCGTGCGGCCTTTACAGTAGCGTCTCAGCCCCAATGAGGGGGCACCGGAGAATGGGTTTACTGCCAGAGAAGAGCGAGCATGGCTTGGTATGGTAGGGTAGACTACCTAACGATGCCGGCTAGATTGTGCCACCTTGAGAGTTAGGGGTCCAGCTGCCAACGGCGGTGCTCTGTTCCTCCAGACGACCAGCATGTGTCGGCCTGACTTGGATGAGCATTCAACAATTCACTTTGCCAGCCAGTCAGCGTACGCCGGGTATGACCCGCCCCCTTTCCCGACTCGATGCGGCATTGTGTGAGTGGATCTTCCTGCGCAGCCAGGGATCCACACAGAAGGGCTACATGAACTGGATAGTGTAACTCATTCTCAACAATAGTCGCCTTGCCAGAGTGGTTAATGGGCTGGCCTGCTAGTTTGGGATTGTATCCTGGAGAGCCGATAGCCAGTGTCTTCGGACGCGCAGGTTCGAATCCTGTGGGCGACGATACTTTCTTTTGCTTTTATGGTGAAGTTCCCCATTTTTTCGTTTCTCCCTCCCACCCCTGTTGCATCCGCCCACGGTGAATGAAATGACTTTTTTTTCTTTTTCTCTTCTTACCATCAAGCTTACATAGATAGATAGTACTAACTCAATCGAGACTGGACACACGAGCCACTCCATAGCATAGCCATACAGAGATCTACGTAGGTAGAGGTAACTGTAGAACTGTGTCAATTACCGAGCTACTGTCAACATCATTTTGAACGTTGGCTAACTGTCCAAGACGACGTTGGGCGTCCAGCCGATCCCAAATAACCCGCTGTATGTCCCATGTGCGATCCGAAGAGACATAGATAGGTACATCGTGACGTACGCTAGTCCGTATCTTGATGACCTTCCATCTGGCCACCAGGCATTAGGGTGAACTGAATAGTGTATGGTGGCTGGTCAATCAATGAGCTGATCGGGAACAAACCGCACCCGCTCGACTGACAGACGCCTCACCCGTGGAAATGATATCATATATAGATGGCCAAGATGGGGAGATAGAGCACCAATCACACGACCGATCTACATGCTGGCTGGCGGCCCCGTCGACCTGGACGCTATTCCAGTCTTGTGACATTTTGTTGTAGTCTTCGGGAATCTGCGCCTCCCCAACTTGCAAGTTCCCGAGCATGAGATTACTCTGGCCGGTGATGCCCAACCCCGCCGATCAGAACGATTCGTACTAGGGCCGACTTTGATGTCAGCCCTGTCGATCCGGAGGACCTCGTATCCTCCTGGCCCCGAACGTACCTGTAGCTCGCCCTCGACGCGAGCCATCAGCGGCCGTCGCATTGGCGTGGCATACTCCGCCACTTCCGCTTGCAACCTCGCCTTGACGATCTGCCTGTCCTTGCCACTGGCTGTTCCACCCTTGCGTGGCGCGAAGTCGTACTACTTGTACACGTCGCCGTGTTTGGTGCATGCAACGTGGGATACCGCCCCCGGCTCTCGAGAGGGCCACATGAGGAGAGCCGCAAGGTAGGAACCGGCCTTTGTCGTTGCACTAGGCAGCGATAGAAAACGGGCGCAACATCTGTAGTCGGCGAGCCTTGTGTAGATCACTTGACCCAAATGGCCTTCGTGGACTAGTGTTCCTCGCCCGCGGTTTCGCGACTCTCGGCTAAGACCCAGCATCACAATATCACGCTGCCTGGTTCGCGCACATAAGGTATCGTTGGGCTGAGTTGATTTGCTCAATACGAGTGGTAATCGTAATCAATGAACTCGCAGTAGGTGTTAACGATGGTCCAGGGAGGCGATCGAGGCGGCAGAAGCGTTACATACCGCTAATACGCATATGTGAACACGCACCTGCCTGGCGGCCTAGGACACCTAGATGAGGTACATCCTCACAAACAAGTCCTTAACAATCACTAGAAGGCGATACAAGCAACCCGTTGACACAAACCCCCCAGAAAGAGATTGTTGGTTCACAGATAGGTCAAGTTGAGTGGGTTCAAAGCTATGTTGTTGACAAACAATCTCTCTATGATCCGACCGTGTCAGCGAAGAAGTCAGTCGGCTCTGCATCTCGTTGACAAGCGCAAGCAAATAATTAGCACCCAATTCATAACAAAAGTAAGTTTGATCGCAGACACATATGTTTTGAGGGGCATTCAAGAACAAATAATTACGTCGTTCGTTACCATGAGGCCACATGGAATGCTTCTCTCAAGAGCTCGAGGCGACAATTCTCGTTTGCTGAGGACTGAAAATGTCTACCTGTGTATCACCCGTTCGTCAACAAACGGTTTACAGAATCACTTCAAAGACCTCTCGTTGACCCATGGGAGGTCCTGTTCAACTTGTCAAATGGCGGTCATCTCATTACCGATGGCCCGTACAGTCAGATCATCCCAAATTTGGCGTTTGATGATTGACAGCCGACCGGCCGCAAATGTGAGGTTTGTTTCTTGTTTCGGTCCTTGGTGACTAAGTGGTCAAGTGTCTTGCGAGGCCTATGATAGTGTCGTTTCGAAGCGGAAAATTGAGGCGTCTTGAAACTACTCCAAAGTGTCTCGAAATCATAAAGAGATGTAATAAGAGGACTGCAAACTTTGCAACTGAGTTGGTGATAGTGAGTGTGGGCTACTAGAGGTCAAAGCTCTTCGTCAAAGTGTAATTAGGACTGCGATAGAATATCACCCATGATGGCACAGCCTGAACACGTTGAGTCTCAGAAATAGACTTACATGTCACGTCGTGCCACATCAAACTGATCCAAGGCAATCTAATCGCCCGCGAAGATGTTAATGGAGAGCGCATACTCTGAGCCGTAGGACGATTTGTGGTTGAACCTCGCAACGAGACTTTGGCAGAGACGGTGAATGTTCTGAAGAGTGGCAGATACACTTTGTCGCATGCCTTTTGGTACGGCTGTGGTCTTTCATCGCGATTGTCCGTTATTCGAGGCACACACAAGCTTTTGTGAGGCCCTTTGGCGAGCGACATCCCGGTTTCAGCTGCCCGTCTGCCGCCCAAGGCGATGTGTGGCACCCTGGAGCCTGTGGGCAACATGTTTCGTGGCGTTATACTTGCGAACGGACCAGAAAGGCTGTTTACGTCACCCCCAGTTGTTCCATCGTTGGTTGCGGAGACCCTATTGAAGGTAAACTAAGAACAGGATACCTGCTAATCATCTGATCTTGAAACTAGAGGGTTCTGGTCAATGTCTAGAACACCCTCCTCCCTCCCCCTCCCCCTCAAGGCTAACTAGAAGAACAACCTTGGGGCCGAACCTTGACGAGCTATTAGGCCGAAAATTAGTGCATTCAATGGGCTGCTCTGCATGTTACCCCCCGCATTATTCTTGGTACCGAGCTCATGTTGACGGATGACTCTGTTCCGGAGAAAGGCATCGTGGTATTGATTACGCGGGTAGTCAAGGAGAAAAACGCCGGAGCATCACCTCGGCGAAGTAAAGACAAAAATTACAAAATGTGATGACCAACGCGGATCTGTCATTGTGGATGCCCAATTGAGGCGAACACGATGAGGCTTATTGAAATTAGCAGATAGAAGAATAAAAAAAAGTAAGTTTCTTCTTTATTTTCTTCTTCTTTTAGTTGTTTGCTCTGTTTTATATTACAATTCATTGCGCCACACACAAAACACAATAAAACTACCTGATAAAGCTTGAGTAGCCTTCGTTTAAAACTACCGGTGGAGATGATTAACGTTGACGTGAATCAGAACGGTCGATCAAAGACACAGATGGGTGCAAGTATATCCGCTCCATGCCGTGGCGTGCTTAAATCCCCCTCTCTTCGGCGTCGGCCGATCGGGTTCCGGCACCACGGAGCAGTCGCACGAGGAACCGGGAACAAGCGCACCGAGGAGCGGGAGGGGGGGGGGCCGGCCGAGTGATTCCGCCTCCTACACGTGGTTTGCCGAGACTGGTCGGAGAAAACGCTCCGCCCTGATGCAGCCAGTCTCCCGCTCGTGAAGATCGCCGTCACCAGAGTGGCAGCGATGCAGCAATGATGATGAAATGCAGACGCGGAGGATACTTGAATCCTTACCGATGGCATGACGTCAGAAGGACATGTTCGTTTCCCTCTCATAAAATGAGAAGCTGCTAGATTCAAGACAAGATGGTATGAGCTGGAACAGCCGAAGGCATAGACAAACACCGTTTTCGATCATCGAAACCTACGCAGTATACCAAGTAATTTACAGCAGCAGCCGATCTCATTATATCAGGGTCTTCTTATTATAGAAGCAACGCTGCGGGTCTAGTCAACGGCCAAACAATGGCAGGCAAGCTGGAGTCTAATCCCGGAGAGCCGCTGAGCACCAAGAACCACGTGCTCCAGGCTGGTGCATCAGCGATTCAGGTACGCCTCGTGTCCCTAGCCCCCCC
>JASUDE010000691.1:0-20706 GCA_034509685.1 Colletotrichum cereale | reverse complement strand
GTGTGCTACGGCAGAATAGTGGGTCCGACGGAGCCGGATCTCGGTAACTGCTCCGGCAAAGCCGGAGATCTCGGCCGGGCTCTAGCCCGTGACAAGGCTATTAATAAGGGCTTTTAGATATTTAGATTTCTTAGCCTTCTTATATAGGTTTTTAGTAATCTAGTAAATACTATTAGAATACTTCTTAATAACTAACTTATATAACTTAGTAGTAGCTATACTTATATTAGTAACCTTATAGGTAATGTTAGCTTTAATAGTGTAGTTATTAACTTTTATATTTAGATTAGTAATATAATCCTAAATTATATTAAGGAGAATAGTCTAGCTTTAGGTATTATATATATATATAATCTTTAGGATAAAAATTAAGTCTAATTACTAAAGTAGTAGAAGAGTATTTATAACTTTAGAGTTACTTTATCTAAATTAGTATATAAAGGTAAAGCTAATTAATACTATATAAAAGGAAAAGTTACTAAACTAAAGCTTATTCTTTTTATACTTAGAAAGTATATTCTTTATAAAGGTAGTAACTATTTAGTAGAAGTATATATTAGATAAAAAGGAAGTATATTAGTTAGTAATACTATTTTTATAATAGTTATAGAAATCCTCTAGCTAAATATAAATCTTATAAATAAAGGTATTATTAGTATAGTTTTTAACTACCTTCTTAAAGCGCTTAATAGCCTTAGTGTAACTAAGGATATTAGACTTCTTCTTATTAGTAGTTTTAAAAGTGTTTTTCTTAATAGTTTTACCTATGTTTTTCTTTAGGGTTATTAGGTTAGTTAGTATACCTAGTGTAATATAGGCTTTAGTTAACATAGCCCTTCTAGCAGCCGTTCTAGATCTAATAGGAATAGTTAGGCTGTAATAGTAGTAGAGTATTACACTAGCGTCTTATAAAGTAATGTAGTATAAAAGTAAAGAATAACAGAAATAAGTAATAATAAGGAAACTAAATAGAGGTTATAAAATAAAAGATAGGTTTTAGAAGTAAGGTATTATTATAGTTAACCTTCCTACTAAAGGAGGTTAATAGTATAGAGGATTATATACTCTATAGGTATATAAATATATATATGCCTATAGGGATATCCTCCTCTAGCCTATCTATCTACCTTATTTTATAATAAGTACCCCCTTTTAAAAGAAACACTTATCCTAAGTATACTAGAATATAGAAAAGAAAGTTACTATTAATCTACTATATTATCTACTACTTTTCTCCTATATCCTATCTATTCCTTTTTTACTTATTATCTCTAAAATTAATTCCTATAGTATAATACTTCTTACTACTACCTTAAGCTAAGGTAGCTAGTAAGTTAGGTTAGCGTATATGCTTAGCGATACGCTAGGGGATTATAACTAATAGGGTGTAAGTAGATTAAGAAGCTAAAGTAAGCGTGTAGGCATCCCTAATAGTGTTAGAGAGTTTCTCCTTTATACTAGTAACCTTATTAACTAAAGCCTTAAACTTATTACCTTTAAACTTATTAAAGGCGTTAAGGTTATTAGCCTTCTTATTAAGTAAGGTAACCTTCTAAGTTAGCTTCTAAAGTTAATAGTTAAGGCTGTTAATAAGGGCCTCTAGATGCTTAGATTTCTTAGCCTTCTTATATAGATTCTTAGTGATTTAGTAAATACTATTAGAGTACTTCTTAATAACTAGCTTATAAGACTTAGTAGTAGCTACTACTATATTAGTAATCTTATAGGTAACGTTAGCCTTAGCGACGTAGTTATTAACCTTTACGTCTAGATTAGTAATATAGTCCTAAATTATATTAAAGAGAATAGTTTAGCTTTAGGTATTATATATATATATAATCTCTAAAATAGAAATTAAGTCTAATTACTAAAGTAGTAGAAAAGTACTTATAACCTTAGAGTTACTTTATCCTACCTAGTATATAAAGGTAAAGCTAATTAACACTATATAAGAGAGAAAGTTACTAAACTAAAGCTTATTCTTTTTATACTTAGAAAGTATATTCTTTATAAGGGTAGTAACTATTTAGTAGAAGTATATATTAGATAAAAGGGAAGTATACTAGTTAGTAATACTATTTTTATAATAGTTATAGAAATCCTCTAGCTAAATATAAATCTTATAGATAAAGGTGTTATTAGTATAGTTTTTAACTACCTCCTTAAAGCGCTTAATAGCCTTAGCGTAACTAGGGATACTAGACTCCTTTTTATTAGTAGTTCTAAAAGTGTTCTTCTTAATAGTTTTACCTATGTTTTTCTTTAGGGTTACTAGGTTAGTTAGTATGCCTAGCGTAATATAGGCCTTAGTCTCTACGTTACTATAGATCTTAGTAAGAGTAGCACTATTAAGGCTACTACCTATAGTATAAATATACTTATTAACTATTTTATAGTAAGTAACCTTAAACGTATAACGCTTTATACGTTTCTTATACTTTAGCTTAGCCTTATAGTCTTTAATCTATTATAAGGTTTCTTTAGCGTCTTCCTCTATTTTATAAAGTATATTATAGAGGTTAGTATTAGTAAAGGAGATAGACGACTTAGAGTTATCACTAGAGTCCTTATTATAGCTAGTGTTTACCTTCTTAGTGTTAATAACTATAGTATCTATAGTATTATAGTTATTAATATAGCGTTAGTTTCTAGTAGAAGAGGTTCCTTAGGTAGTAGGGATATTAACTAATTTAAAGGTAGACTTTAGGGGGTATAATAACTACTAGGTTTAGGTCTAGTTAGTAGCCTTAGTAGTCTTATTATTAATAAAGGGGTTAAAGTTAATCTTATCCTAGTTTATAGGATTGTTAGGAATAAGCAAAAAGCGCTAAGGATCTACTATAGTAGCTTACTATATAGTTCTTAGTAAAGTATACTAAAAGGGAGTATAAGTCTTATTATATTACTTTATAATAGGTAAAAGGAAAGTAGTAAATAGAAGTATTAAAAGGTAGTAAAAAGTAAAGAAATCGTAAGGTTTACTTTTATAATAAATAGTATATAAAAAGGGAAAAATAAAGGGTTAGTAGGTAGGTAAGTTAATATACTTTTTTCTAGCTGCTAGCTGTTAAAGGTAAGGAAGGTGTAACTACCTATTATAAGTAAGTGCTTCTTCTTCCTTTTAAAAAGAAAAATAAACGTAGTTATTTTAGTAAAAACTATTATAGAAACTACGTATCTTAATAAAGAAAAATAAGCTAAAGGCCTTTCTATAAGTTATTATTACCCTTATTAAGAGAATAAATACTTTATTATTATTAAAACTAAATTAGGGACTATAGGATTCCCTAAGGCGTTTATAATACTTTATAAATTATCTATAGACGTCTATAGTAAGGTCTAGAGGAAGTTAGCTAAGGCTAGTTTTTATCCTTACTTCTTTATATACTTAGTAGCCTAATTAATTAGTTATTCTTCTTTATAAGTCTTAATAAGGTTACTAGCGTTAGGCTTAAGATTCTTATAAGGTTCCTATATATTAGAAGCTAATAAGTACTCTTTCTACTTAACGAGATACTTAACTAATAGCTAGGCTTTCCTTTAGGTTACCTTACGATTTATAATTCTCTTAACTTTATATTCCTTTATTCTATTAACTTTTATTAGTTTAAAAGGGATCTCCTTATAACTAAATAGGTCTTCTCTATCTAGCGTTTTCTATAACTATATTATTAATACTACTAAGTAAACTCTTTAGTAGGCTAGTAAGTTAAGTTTATAAGCGCTAGGCCTAACTACCTAAGTAATATAGAAAGGTCTAATATACTATAAAGACTACTTCCTTTTAGGTTTTCTAGGTAGTAAATATCCTTTACTAAAGTAAAGGAATACCTTATTACCTATAGTAAAGTTTACTAGGTAATAGTATTAGTTATATTACTTCTTTCTTATTACTCCTACTATATTAATAAGAGTCTATACTTCTACTTAGTAAGTGTTATATAATACGTTAATTAATTCTAATAGGATCCCCTCTTTACTAATATACTTTAATATAGTTCTAAAGTAAAACCCTAGTACTAGTTTATTTAGTAATTAGCCTATTATTATAGTAAGTAAGTTATTAAGAAAGTGTTAGAGAGATAGTAAGATATTAATCTATAGTATATTAGGGTTAGTATATATATAGAAATAAATAGTAATCTTAACTATTTAGTTTATCCTCTTATTCTACCTATTAGTCTAAAGGTAATACGTAGTAGAAATAAGTAATCTTACCTTCAGGGCCTTAAAGATCCCTACTTAGACTACTAAAATAAACTTTAGGTTATAATTACTAATAATAGCGTTTAGTAGGCCTTAGTTATATAATATAAGCGTTTAAAGAAGTACTTAGGCCTACTAGTAAGCTTTATACTTAGTGTAACTTAGGATAAGTAGAACTTTCTTACTAAACTTATACGTTATAGTATAAAGGCAGTTAAATATATTAAAGTTAGGTAATACCTAGAAACTATTTTAGGTTAAGACTTCTAGTATATTAGTAATAAAGTCTATAGATATAGTATAATATAGGATACTAAGCGTTATAATAAGTTAGAGAGATCTAATAGGTTTCTAGTAATCCGTTTAGTTACTTTAGTACACTAGGTAATAGGTAATATACGTCTTAATAAGCTTTACCTTTCTATAGATATAGAAGTTCTAAAGTTCTATAAGTATTTTCTTACGCCTAAAGTAAAACTTCTTATTATAAGTAAGAGTAAAAACCCTTCCTACTAAAGGCTTTAGAATATAAAGTCTCCTTATTCTATTTATAGATATATAAAATATTAGTCTATAGTTATTAATTTCCTATAGGAGGATAGCTACCTAAAGTTATTATTACTTTTCCTAAAGTAGTTATTAATCTTTTTTTACTTTATCTAGAGTTATATACTTACGTCTATTTACCTATATTTACTAAATCTAATTCTTTAGATTCTTTAGCTTTTTATTACTTTAGTATCCCTTAATAATTTTCTATATAAACTTATTATTAACTTATACTATAGTTATAGTAGCTTTCCTAAGTTCTAAGGGTTTATTACTTATATACTATACTATAGCTACTACTTCTATATTATTATTATTATTAATATCTATAAGTTTATCCTTATAAGGGAAATACTTAGATAGGTTAGGTTTTATAACTAGTAGGTAGGAAAGTATATTAGGTATAACGTTTAGCTTACCTAGTATATAAAAAATCTTTAGGTAGTATTAAGAGAGGTAGTTAGTAGTGTTTATAAGCTTAAGATTTACCTTATTTAAGTTAAGGGTTCTTAGTAACGTGTGTGTAATAATTCCTTTAGCTACTATATAGTCTATAAGAATATTAACTTCCTAATAGTTAGATTATACTAGTTTTTTAAGCTTTTTTATAGCCTATATAATAGCTATAATTTTAGCTTCTATAGTACTAAAACGTTTCTCTATTACTATTATAGATTAGGAAAGAAAAAGGATAGGTTTAACGTATTCTATCTTTATATTAATACTAAGTATGTTTTTACTATTTTAGTTATAATCTAACTAGAAAACTATAAGACTAAATCTACTAATACACGTATTAATCTTAAAGAATAGTAGTTTCTTAGGGTTATAGTAATATTATATTACTTAGTTATAGAGTTTCTCTTATAGTGCGTTTTATACGTTAATCTCCTTAGGTAAGGGGTTAAATGTCTTTTTTATAACGATTTTTACCTTTACCTAGCGTGTAGTGCCTAGCTTAATAACTTTATTTTATCTTAGTTAGGCTACTAATTTTATCTTTTTCTACTAAAGGGGTAATATAATTACGTTAAACTAAAGTAACCCTATATAGAGCTAGCTGCCTATTTTAAGATATATCTTAAGGTTACGTAGGCTATATAAGAAAACTAGCTTTTTAAACGCGTAAATATAATTATCTATCTTATAGATACCCTTACTATTTATAACGTAACTAAAAAGCTTTACACTAAGGAAGCTAGTAAAGGACTTTTTTATATTAATATAGATTTAGTATTTATTAAAGATATTTAGAACTATCTCTATATACTAGAGGTACTTTTTATTAAAGTTACTAAAGATTATAATATTATTAATATATATATAGATAAAGTGTTAATACTTAAAGAATAGTTAGTTTATAAAGCGCTAAGTATATACTAGGGAATTCTTAAATCCTATAATAGTAACGTTAGAATACTTAAGCCTATAGGGACTAATTATTACTATTCTATCCTAGTACTTAGAATATACACTAAGCTAGTAGAAGAACCTAGTAGCGTTAAATATCGTTATGCGTTTCTTACTTTTTAAATAGCCTATAATTTCGTTTTAGTCTAGGAGAAGGTAAACGTCTAGACTTACCTACTTATTAAGAGGTTATATATCTATAACTACTTAGCTTTTATCCTTTTTCCTATCTATATAGTATTTCTATATAATAAAGAGGGGGTATATAATAGAGGTAGGGCCTTATTACTAACTAATCTTCCCTAACTTATATTATTTATCCTAATAGGCGTTAAGGAACTTTATATCCTTAAGACCTAATAGAAAGACTTAGATATTCTGCCTTTAGTTTTACTATCCCTTAATAAGGTTAATCTTTATATAATCCTTATTAGAAATAAGTACTATCTTTTTATTATAGTAGATATAGTATTTATTAAGCACTACCTTTATCTTACTAGTAAACTCCTTATTATTTATATAGATCTCTACGCTATATTTATTAACTATTACTAGATATATCTTAGGCTTTATTATACTATATTTTAGTATTTCCTTTAGTATTAATATATCTTATAGGGTTTTTTTAGCGTTATTTACTCCTATAGTAAACTCTCCTATAGTGTCTAGGAATTTATTAGTAACGTTAAGGAAATTTACTAAATTACTATAAGTAATAGTATCTAGTGTATTTTTACTAATCGCCTAAGTAGTCTCTTTACCTTAGTTTAAAGCGATTTACACTACTTTTATACCTTTCTTAATAGTTATTAGTTTTACTATATTATTATATACTAGTATAACTTTTAGGGTTTTTAAATTAGTAATAGCGTTAAGGATATATGCGTGTTTAGAGTGTATATAGTATAGTTACTACTTCCTATCCTCTATAGATCTCTTTAGGAGGTTAATAAAGTTTATAGGGAGATACTTAAGTTCTCCTAGCTTAATAGTTACTATAAACTAGGAAGTAATCTACTATAATACTAGGTAGTAGTATTTAACTATAGTAGGGATTGTTATATTATAAGAAGATTAGAGTTTTACTTACTTCTTATTAAAATCTACTACTATACTATAGTTATTATAGAATAGCGTTTTTAGAAGTAATTAGGTTAGGAGTTTCTTTATAACTTTAGCTATTATTATAGTGTAGACCTTTACTTCTACACCTTTTATTATACTAATAATATATACATTAAAAGTAACGTTTTTTAAGAGTATAAAAGATAACCTAACTACGCCTACTTTTTATAGCTTTATAGGTAAAAACCTTAGATTCTTAGTAAACTTTTTTACTTACTTTTACTTTACTAAGATAACTAATACTTCTATATTAATATAGACGGAGTAGTCTTTTAAATTCTTATTAGCGTGTACCTTAATCTAAAGATAGGTATACTTATAGCGTCTACATTTCTTATTAGGTTTAATAACTACTTTAAAGACTTCTTTTAGTTAAAAGGTAAAATTTATAGTGTTATTATATTAGTTAATTCCTCTATTAGGTTTTAAAACTATATCTTCTAAAGAGGCTAATAGTATAGAAGGCGTTATTATTATATCTAAGGAGTTATTATCTAAAGGTATTTAAGTAAGGTACTTTTTAATCTTACTTTATAATAGGATGTAGTTATCACTAGGTTTAACAACCTCCTTTTGTTCTTTAGGTAATAGTGCTTCCTACTTTAATAAGGGGGTAATAAAGTTTATACTCTTTATCTTACGTAAGGGGACTTCTTTAGTACCTTTAAGAATATACCTATTATTAATAAGTTTATTAATATAAATCTAAGCGTTCTTATTATTTTCTTATATAAATTACACGTTATTACGCTTATTAATCTTTTAAGTATAACGTATATATTATCTCTATCTACCTCTTTACTTAACTTTCCGCTAGGGTTATTAATCTTTTATATAACGTTTAGTATTATCTTAGTAGTCTTCTTTCTAATAGTTATTATAGAATTAGTATCCTTTATAGTTTCTATAGTAATTTCTATAATATCTATAGTTATCTTAACTACACTAATTATTCCTACTACCTAATCTCTAGAATATAGTTTCTTCCTTATTATCTTTAGAGGGGTCTTTATTATAGGGTTCTAAGTAACTAGCCTATAAGGCTTTTAGGTAAACTATTACGTTTCCTTAGTATACTATATCTTTACTATTATAGTTAGTAGCGTTATTAATATATATTAGGTTGTATTAGGATCTAAGTACTACGTTTTATAGTGCTTTACGTTATTCCTTAGCGTAAGTAATATATCTATCTAAGGAGTTATTATCCTTAGGCTTATAGAGGAATTATCTAAGCTATAAGGTAAGGTTATTATAAAACCTTATTAGCTATTAATATTAGGTTTAATCTCCTTATACTCTTACGTGCTTAAAGTAGCTCTAAGTAAATATATAAATATCGCTTTAGCTATTAATTTTCTCTATAGTAAAGTAGTTTTCCTAGAACTACTTTTTAGTATCTACTAAAGTAAAGCTAAAGCGTTTTTTAATCTATTAAGCTATAGCAGCCTATCCTTACTATCTTAGCTATTACTATTCTTTAGTTATAAGTTAAAATTCCTACTAGTTTTAGGCTTATCCCCTAAGGTACTAGTAAATTATCTAACTAAAGTACTATAGTAATAGGGTATTATAGTATACTACCTTAACAGCTTAGGTCTATAACTTTACGTTATAGTAGTAAGTTATATAGTAGTTATAAAAAATAGGGTTTAGTAAGTAACGCTTTATATTAGCGTTTAGCTAGAAGATACTAACCCCTATAGGTATCTATAAATAGGTTAGGGTGTGTCTTAAGGTGTTTATACTATTAGATAATATCCTAGAGATTTATATTTAGTATACTATAGTATAGAAGAATACGTTTATAAACTAAAATATATTTAGTAGTAGTGTTAGTACTACTACTAGATAAAAAATATTTACTATTAGTTATTTTTACCTTTTTATAGGTATTAACAGCTAAGGAGTTAAAATCCCTAGCTATTAGGGAGGTAGGTAGTAAGAGAATACTTATGTCTGCCTTACTATTATATCTAAAGGGGTAAAGTATATCCCTTATATAAAGACGTTTAGTAGTATACCTAGGTATAGTAGTATAACTAAAGGTATTAGGTATATAGCTAGTCCTTAGGGGTAAGGCAGCGTATATACTATCTGCCCTAAGGGAGGGGGTTAATAAGCTAAACCTAGCGGTATCTAAGTAGGCTAAAAGCCTAGTATACTTAGTTTATAAGGGTAGTAACCTATACTAGCTAGGAAACTACTAGGCATTAGGAATTATATTAGGAAGGGTAGTTATTAGACCTTTATAGCTAGTAGTAATAAGGTTTACTATTATTATATATTATATTATACTAAAAGGGGTTAAATTAGCTAGCTAGCTGTTTAATATTATTTTACTAGTAGGCTAGTGTTTTACCTAGATAGGCCTATAATTTCTAGTTTTTTACCTTTTAGTAAACACTACGTTATATTAGAATCTTCTAGTGCCTTAGGTAGAGACGCTATAGGAGGGCTATCCTTATATCTATTATAGAATTCTCCTATAGTTTTATTAACCCTTAGGTTAGGTTGTTAAAGAAGAATTTTCCTTAGGGGTTTTAAAACCTACTTAGTCGTCTTTCTTTCTAGTATAACTAGGTTTTCTAATAACTAAGAGGTCTAGGAATTTATTTATAAAAGTAGTATAGGTAATCTATTAGTAAATAATCTTAAGGAAACTACTAGGTTTTATCTTACGTTATTAATAATCCTTTTTACTATCTTAATAGTAGATTTAACCTAGTAGTTATTATTAGTATATCTATTATCTAAGTAAAAGTCTATATCCTACCTATTAGTTCTATAGTATAGTATATTACTATTAAACTCTATAAATATAAGGTTAAAGATATTATCTTATAGACTTTTAGGAAAACTCCTTATAACTTTATATAATAGGAACTATTTAAGCTACGTGTGTAGTTACTATAACTTAGTAATATACTCTAGCTAAAGAAGCTTACTTATACTACTTTTAAAGTCTTAAAACTTCTATTAGGGTAGAGGTATATTTTTACCTTAAGTTAGTAAAGAAAAAGAAAATATTATAAGGTATAAACTAAAGTAGTTATACTACTACTTAATATAGCCCTCCTAGTAGCTATTTTAGATCTAATAGGAATAGTTAGGCTGTAATAGTAGTAAAGTATTACACTAGCGTCTTATAAAGTAACGTAGTGTAAAGGTAAAAAATAATAGAAATAAGTAATAATAAGGAAACTAAATAGAGGTTAAAAAATAAAAGATAGGTTTTAGAAGTAAGGTATTATTATAGTTAACCTTCTTACTAGAGGAGGTTAATAGCGTAGAGGATTATATACTTTATAGGTATATAAATGTATATATGCCTATAGGGATGTCCTCCTCTAGCCTATCTATCTACCTTATTTTATAATATTAGTCTTTATATTACTATAAATCTTAGTAAGAGTAGTACTATTAAGGCTACTACCTATAGTATAAATATACTTATTAACTATTTTATAGTAAGTAACTTTAAATATATAACGCTTTATATGTTTTTTATACTTTAGTTTAGCCTTATAGTCTTTAATTTATTATAAGGTTTCTTTAGTATTTTCCTTTATTTTATAAGGTATATTATAGAGGTTAGTATTAGTAAAAGAGATAAATAACTTAAAGTTATTACTAAAGTCTTTATTATAGCTAGTGTTTACCTTATTAGTATTAATAACTATAGTATCTATAGTATTATAGTTATTAATATAGCGTTAGTTTTTAGTAAAAAAGGTTCTCTAGGTAGTAGGGATATTAACTAATTTAAAAGTAGACTTTAGGGGGTATAATAACTACTAGGTCTAAGTCTAGTTAGTAGCTTTAGTAGTCTTATTATTAATAAAAAAGTTAAAGTTAATCTTATTTTAGTTTATAGGATTATTAGGAATAAGTAAAAAACGCTAGGGATTTACTATAGTAGCTTACTATATAGTTCTTAGTAAAGTATATAAAAAGAAAGTATAAGTCTTATTATATTACTTTATAATAAGTAAAAAGAAAGTAATAAATAGAAGTATAAAGGTAGTAAAAAGTAAAGAAATCGTAAGGTTTATATTTATAATAAATAGTATATAGAAAAAGGAAAAATAAAAGGTTAATAGGTAGGTAAGTTAATATACTTTTTTCTAGCTATTAGCTATTAAAGGTAAGAAAAGTATAACTACTTATTATAAGTAGGTACTTCTTCCTTCTTTTAAAAAGAAAAATAAATATAGTTATTTTAGTAAAAACTATTATAAAAACTATATATCTTAATAAAGAAAAATAGGCTAAAGGCCTTTTTATAAGTTATTATTACCCTTATTTAAAGAATAAATACTTTATTATTATTAAAACTAAATTAAGGACTATAAGATTCCCTAAGGCGTTTATAATACTTTATAAATTATCTATAGACGTCTATAGTAAGGTCTAAAGAAAGTTAGCTAAAGCTAGTTTTTATTTTTACTTCTTTATATACTTAGTAGCCTAATTAATTAGTTATTCTTCCTTATAAGTCTTAATAAGGTTACTAATATTAGGCTTAAGATTCTTATAAGGTTTCTATATATTAGAAGCTAGTAAGTACCTTTTCTACTTAATAAGATAATTAACTAATAGCTAGGCTTTCCTTTAAGTTACCTTATAATTTATAATTCTCTTAACTTTATATTCCTTTATTTTATTAACTTTTATTAGTTTAAAAGGGATCTTCTTATAACTAAATAGGTCTTCTCTATTTAATACTTTCTATAACTATATTATTAATACTACTAAGTAAACTCTTTAGTAAGCTAGTAAGTTAAGTTTATAGGCGCTAGGCCTAACTACCTAAGTAATATAGAAAGGTTTAATATATTATAAAGACTACTTCTTCTTAGGTTTTCTAGGTAGTAAATATCTTCTACTAAGGTAGAAAAATACCTTATTACTTATAGTAAAATTTACTAAGTAATAGTGTTAGTTATATTACTTTTTTCTTATTACTTTTACTACGTTAATAAGAGTTTATACTTCTACTTAGTAAGTATTATATAATACGTTAATTAATTCTAATAGAATCCCCTTTTTACTAATGTATTCTAATATAGTTCTAAAGTAAAAGCTAAGTACTAGTTTATTTAGTAATTATCTTATTATTATAGTAAGTAAGTTATTAAAAAAGTGTTAGAGGGATAGTAAGATATTAATTTATAATATATTAAGGTTAGTATATATATAAAAACAGATAGTAATCTTAACTATTTAATTTATTTCCTTACTTTACCTATTAGTCTAAAGGTAATATATAGTAAACATAAGTAATCTTACCTTTAAGGCTTTAAAAATCCTTACTTAGACTACTAAGATAAACTTTAAGTTATAATTACTAATAATAGTATTTAGTAGGCTTTATTTATATAATATAAGAGTTTAAAGAAGTACTTAGGCCTACTAGTAAGCTTTATACTTAGTGTAACTTAAGATAAGTAGAACTTTCTTACTAAACTTATATATTATAGTATAGAAGTAGTTAAATATATTAAAGTTAGGTAATACCTAGAAACTATTTTAAGTTAAGACTTCTAATATATTAGTAATAAAGTCTATAGATATAGTGTAATATAGGATACTAAGCGTTATAATAGGTTAAAAAGATTTAATAAGTTTTTAGTAATTTATTTAGTTACTTTAGTATACTAAGTAGTAAGTAATATATATCTTAATAAGCTTTACTTTCCTATAGATATAGTAGTTCTAAAGTTTTATAAGTATTTTCTTACGCCTAAAGTAAAACTTCTTATTATAAGTAAAAGTAAAAACCCTTCCTACTAAAGGCTTTAAGATATAAAGTCTTCTTATTCTATCTATTAATATATAGAATAGTAGTTTATAGTTATTAATTTCCTATAGAAAAATAGCCACCTAAGGTTAGTATTACTTTTTCTAAAGTAGTTATTAGTCTTTTTCTACTTTATCTAAAGTTATATAGTTATATTTATCTACCTATATTTACTAAATCTAATTCTTTAGATTCTTTAGCTTCTTATTACTTTAGTATCTCTTAATAATTTCCTATATAAACTTATTATTAACTTACACTATAATTATAGTAGCTTTCTTAGGTTTTAGGGGTTTATTATCTATATATTATACTATAGCTACTATATCTATATTATTATTATTATTAATATCTATAAGTTTATCTTTATAGAGGAAGTACTTAGATAGGTTAGGTTAAGTAACTAGTAGTTAGGAAAGTGTATTTAGTATAACGTTTAGCTTACCTAGTATATAGAAGATTTTTAGTTAGTATTAAGAGAGGTAGTTAGTAGCGTTTATAAGCTTAAGATTTACCTTATTTAAGTTAAGGGTTCTTAGTAACGTGTAAGTAATAATTCCCTTAGCTACTATATAGTCTATAAGAATATTAACTTTATAGTAGTTAGATTATACTAGTTTTCTAAGCTTTTTTATAGCCTATATAATAGTTATAATTTTAGCTTCTATAGTACTAAAACGTTTCTTTATTACTATTATAAATTAAGAAAAAAAAAGAATAGGTTTAATATATTCTATTTTTATATCAATACTAAGTATATCCTTACTATTTTATTTATAATCTAACTAAAAAGCTATAAGTCTAAATCTACTAATATATATATTAATCTTAAAGAATAGCAGTTTCTTAGGGTTATAGTAATATTATATTACTTAGTTATAAAGTTTCTCTTATAGTATATTCTATATATTAATCTCCTTAGGTAAGGGGTTAAATATCTCCTTTATAATAATTTTTACCCTTACCTAGCGTATAGTGCTTAGCTTAATAACTTTATTTTATCTTAGTTAGGCTACTAATTTTATTTTTTTCTACTAAAAGGGTAATATAATTATATTAAACTAAATTAACCTTATGTAAAGCTAGCTACCTATCCTAAGATATATCTTAAGGTTATATAGGCTATATAGAAAAACTAGTTTCTTAAATATATAAATATAATTATCTATTTTATAAATACCCTTACTATTTATAATATAACTAAGAAGCTTTACGCTAGGGAAGCTAGTAAAGGACTTCTTTATATTAATATAGATTTAGTATTTATTAAGGATATTTAAGACTATCTCTATATACTAAAAGTACTTTTTATTAGAGTTACTAAAGATTATAATATTATTAATATATATATAGATAAAGTATTAATACTTAAAGAACAGTTAGTCTATAAAGCGCTAAGTATATACTAAGGAATTCTTAAATCTTATAATAGTAACATTAGAATACTTAAGCCTATAGGGACTATAATAAGGTAAAGTGGTTTTATATTAAGGCTTAAAACAGTAAGGTAAAAATAGAGTCTATAAGTAGAAAGGCCTAATAGTTATTATAGAGATAAAATAGATATACACACCTATATAATTAATATATAGTTATTACTATAAGCTTATTACTTTTATATATATTAGTATTTTTATAATTTCTCTATTAATACTTTACGTTTTTAGATTTTCTTTTTTAAATTAGGTCTAAGAATTAAAAGACCTATTAATTAGTATATATCTTACTATAATTAAAGTTTATTAGAGGTAGGTATAGTTTTTATACTTTTCTTTTAGCCTTCTTAGCTAGTAAGCCTAGCGCTTTCTTAATAGTACCTAGAGGTAGATTCTATCCTTTAAAATAGTAAAGATTTATCCTTTAGAGAGTAGTTTAACCCTTTTATATAGCTTATATAGATTAATAAATAATATAATATAAAACGTATTACCTCTACTATAGATATTAAGATAAAATTTAGTAACTATAAGTATTAATTTTATATAACCTATAACTCCTAATAAAGTAGTATAAAGGCTATATACTATTACGCTATAGAGAATTAGGTTTATAAATCCCTTTATTAGCTTTATATATCTTACTAAAGTATCTCTTTCTTTACTTAACTAAGTTATATATTACCTACTAACTAACCTACCTAGTGTATTTAGTAAAACTACCTATAATAATTCCTAAAGAGAAACCTAAAGAGGCTATTAGTGCTTTTAAGAGGATATACTATAAGAATATTACTAGAAACTAAAGTATCTTAAGGTAGGAATACTAAAAACCCTAAAGACCTCTTTAGAAGAGTTAAAAGTAGCTAGCCTAAATAAGTATTACTTATTTCTATATCCCTTTATCCCTTATATATATATATTTTATTAAAAACTAAAGGAGACCTTTAGTTAGGTAAAAGACTTTTAGATTTAAAACATACTAATATAGATAAAAAATAATAGTAGTCCTATTAAGCTAATAAGTATAGTAAAAGCACTAGTTAGGTTAAAACTAATAAATAATAATAAGAGTAAAGAAATAAAAAGAGATATTAATAAAGTAAAATAAACGTATAAGATAGCTACTAAAAGTAATAAGGAGTTATATAGCTACTATACGCTAAAGACTAAAAAACGTCTACTTAACTTATTATATAAGAAGAATAAAGTTATTATTTAGTAATAAGCTATAAACTAGTAGCTAATTACTATTAATAATAAATAATAATTACACTATATTTCTTATACTATTTAAACCTTTCTTAGACTTAATCTAAGATATCTAACCCCTTTTATATTAACTTTAACTTAGAGGACGGCTTCTTAAAAGGTAAGAATATTATATCTAATCCTTTTATAAGTATAAGCTTTAATATAATATAGTAAAAAGCTCTTAACCTAAAAGAGGTTAATAATAGAGGTATATAAAGTCTTCTAAAGTAAAGTTCTTCTCTTAACTCTATACCTATAACTACTAATAGTATAAATACTCTTATAAAGTTTATAATAACTATTACTAATTACCTCTAACTAGCTTAGTTAATTAATAAGTAACTAACTATTATACCTATAACCCTTTACTTTATAGAAGCTCCTAAGTTAAAAGGTAATAATATATCTAACTTCCTAAATAAATATAATAATATAGTATCTCTCTTTTAGAAAAGTATAGCTAATAAGATTAAGGAAGTTTATATATATAGCACCCCTAACTTTACTAAGGCTATAGAATCCTACACTATAAAATAAGTCTCTTAGGATATTACTAAGGCTTAATTAATAAAGGTCTTTAGATTAGTAAACCTAAAGACTTATTAAAACCTTAATAAGGACTTATAAAACCTTATTAATAGTCCTTATATTAAAGATAATAATCCTAATAGTATAATAACCCTTTTATTAATAATTTAAACGCTATAATATAAAGCTAAAGCTTATAATAATACTATACTAGCTAATTTAAAACTTATATATATTATCTTTTACTATTTTTTATAGTAAGCTATATAGGCTATTACTAAAACCCTTAGCTATAAAGTAACTAAAGTACCTAAGAAAAGCTAAATATATATTAAAAACGTACTAGTATAATAGTCTAAGAATTAGCTTACCCTCTAATAGTTAACTAAGTAAGTTAAATTAAAGCTTATTACGTTACTACTATAAGTTAATAAAATAAGCCTAGCTATTAAGACGTTAAATAGCTAAGTAAATACTACTATTAGTTAAGTTATTACCTCTACTATAGATATACTTATAAATAACTTCTAAAACCTCTTAGTTAATAAGGTAGGAGTTTAAGTAAAGTTTTAGGTATTAGTTAATTAGATTACCTAGCCTAATAGCTTTATAACTCTTAATATTAGAAACCTTAACCCTATAATAAAAGGGTATTAATAATAAGGATATTTTTAGACTTATAGTAATAATAACTATAGTTATAAAGGAGGTTATTATTATAAAAGAGGAAATAAGTATAGATATAAAGGAGGTTATAGTAGCTACTAAAACTACTAAGGTATATAATAATAATACTATAATCCCTTTTATACTAATAGTACTTATTAGTTTTATAAATCTATAGTATATATTATTCTTAAATATAATAAAGCCTACTACTATATTATCTATAATATTTACTATTATAACGCTCCCTACTAGTTTATTAGTAGTGTTAAAAATCCTAAAGTTATAGTTAAGGTTAGTATTATTAATAAAGGCTAGTAGAAGATATAGCCTAATAGTAAGATAATCTTTTATTATATCCTTACCTATAAGGAATTATTTAAATTTATTATTAACGTAACCTATATTATATATTATAACTTTTAGCCTAAACTAAAAAGTAATATTAGGAGCTATAAGTCTTATACTACTATTAGATTACTATAGGATAGGTTTATAAATTATACTTTAGTTAAAAAGGTTACTTTTATAAAAGACTATTTAGATTCCTTCTATATTACTACTTTATAAAGGTATACTAAAAACATCTATACTATAAAGCATACTAAAACCTCTAATTATTAATATAAGCCTTATAATACTTACTCTTAATATAAAGTACGCCTAATTAACCTACTAAATATTTAGTAACCTTAACTAAATACTACTAATAAAGTAATAGAGGTAGAAGATAATAAAGACTAGTAAAAAGAAGTCCCTAATATAGTAATAACTTTAAAAATAGAGAAGCCTTTAGACTCTTATTCTCTTTTTAAAAGCTTTAGTATATAAGGAAGCTAAACCTTTATATAAGAGATTATATATAAGTAAATAAATAATAAGATTTTAATACCTAAAGAGTTCCTTTAATAGGCTTAGCCTAAATATAATAATATAGTTTATTAGTAAGCTAAAGTAACTATAACAGACTATAAAGCTAGGCTTATAAAAAAAGCTTATAATATTTTTATTATAATAGATAAACACCTTCTATACTATTTTAATAAGGTAGGAAACTAAGATAGTACTATTTAAGGATATATAAAATAATAGAACTAATCTAGAGGTTTCTTACCTAACCTTATAACGTTATAACCTATAATAACTAATACTTTAAAACATTTATAGACCTAATCTATAGACTTTAGGGTTAATTTAATTAATATAGTTTTTAAAGAAATAAACGCTATTAACCCTAATTTAAAATAAGCTTTTACTACTATATCTTAACGTATTATAGTATATAACTTTATAGTAACCTATTAGTAGCTTACTATTACACTATATAACTCCTATAATATTTTAGTAAGGGGAATTCTTAATAGTAGTTTAGTAATTAATCTTATAAGTAAATTATTTATCTACTAAATAGGCCTATAGGATAATATAGTTAAGACTAACCTAGAGATTAAAGGTATTACTAACTAGACCTACTATATTTAATTCTTAGGTGTAATTATAAACAACGTCTACCTAAGGGATAGCTATATTAATAATATCAGCTTTTTTATTTTCTTAGAAGTTATATATAATAAGGACTTTATCCTTAGTGCACCCCTTATCTTAAAGACTTATATATCTTTAAAGTATTCTTAAAACTAAATTATAAGGCTCTTTTAGTCTATAAATACTAAGATTTACGTTCCCCTATTATTCTATACTAAAGGTTTAACTACTAGGTTTTTAGACTTTATTACTAATATAAATTATTTCCTTAGCGTTTAATAGTCTAGATTACTTCCTATAGAGAAAGAGAAATAGTAGCCTCTATTCTAAATCCTAATGTAATAGGTAGCCTAGTCTTTTTAGAAAGTATTAATACTATTAAAGAAGAAGAAAAGCTTAATATAACTCTAAATAGTATAAAGATATAAAATAATATATTAATAATATAATTAAACTATATTAACACTATACTACTAATACCTAATAATATTCTAAACTAGCTTAAGAATAATAAAAAGGTTATAGTAGTATTTAATAAGTATAAAGAAGTCTTTAATAATATCTTAGAAGTAATAGTTAAAGCTATAGTATAACTAAACCTATAATAAATCTATAAGATAATTTTAAAGGCTATAAAATATATAGAATCCTATAATAGTTATTCTCCTAACTCTTAATTTTATATTTATAGACCTAATAAGAAGAAGAAATTAAAAAGAAAATAGAAATAAAGAAGTAAAGCTCCTTATAATAAAGGCCTTAAAATAGTTTCCTATATTAACTATCTCTTTTAGTGATAAGACTTACTAACTACACCCCTTTTATCCTTACTTAATTTATAAGCTAAGCCTAATAATAACTAACTAATAGAAGAAGTCTATATAATATATAAGACTAAAGATAAAAAGATTATTCTAATAGATAATATACTATTAGATAGATTAATACCTAAAGGTAACCTAAAGTAAAAGCTAAAGGCCTAAAAGAAAGTAAAAAAGAACTTATAACCTAATCTTAATAGTCTATTTATAGACCTAATTATACTAAAGTTTTTAAATATTAAAAAGGGGTCTTAATTAATAAAAGATTAACTAAAAGCTATTTTAGCTATAGTAGACTATTTACTACTATAAGAGAAAAAACTCTTAAGTGCTATTTTAATAGTACGTAAGAAGGTATTAGCCTAGGAATTCTCTTATTATAGTTAAGTATATTCCTCAATTACCCTTCTATAAGTTATTAAGACTATTCCTTATAAAGCTTAGTAATTAAAGAGTATTTCTATCTTATAAGCTTTAGAGGAGGAGGTTATTAAGATCTTAAAGGATTAACTTAAACGTAGTACACTTAAGTAAAGTTATACTACTTATTATAACCCTTTCTTTTTAGTTAAGAAAAAGAATAGTAAAATACACCTTATTAATTTAGTAATAAAGATTAATAAGGTAACACTATAAGATACTATATTACTACTAATAGTAAATAACTTTACTAAGGATTTTATAATATATAAACTACTATTACTAATTAATATTTTCTCTAGATATAACTAAGTCCCTTTAGTTATAATAAGTAGAGATATAATAACTTTTACTACCCCTCTTAGCCTTCTTTAATACTATACTTTACCTTAAGGAGCTATAAACTTAGTCGCTTAATTTATACGTATTATAATTTAGATCCTCTATAACCTTATCCTAATATATTATAAAGCTTTCCTTAACGATATTATAATTTAAAGACCTACTTCTATATATAATAATAGAAAGCTTTTAACTTATCTTAGTATTTATAGATTCGTTTTTAAGTATTTAATTAATATTAATAAGGTCTTAGTAAACCTAAAGCTTATAGGTTATATAGTTATAGTAGTTAAATCTAAATAGGCTTAAACTATAGTAATAATTATTAGCTATATTTATAAAACTTCTAGACGTTACCCTAACTAAAAGAAGATAATTAAGATTTATAAATAGCTTACTTATAAAGATATTACTAATCTTAGGTCCTTCCTAGGTATTACATCCTTCTATTAAATATAGGTTAAAGACTTTTTAATAATTATATACCCTTTTATAATATTATTATAAAAGAATACCTATTTTATATAGGAGTTAAAATAGTAAGCTATAATAAATATTCTTAAATTTAAGCTAACTATAGCTTCTATACTTATCTTAATTAACTATAGTCCTAAAGGTAGTACTATTTACCTTATAGTAGATATAAGTAGTAAAGGATAAA
>JASUDE010000690.1:0-20824 GCA_034509685.1 Colletotrichum cereale | reverse complement strand
TTATATTATACTTTTTATACTAATATAATAGTATTATATTACTAACTAATACCTATATACTTACTATATAATATAAATATTATATAACTTACTAGTTTATTACTAATATTAGTATTTTATTAGTATATACTACTACTTACTATTACTTTATTAGTATAACTATATTATTTACTACTATTAGACTTTAGTTTACTAAACTATTACTAGTATAGTAGTACTTTAATAGTAAGCTAGTATTATACTAATAAATAGTAGTATACTACTAGTAAATACTAATAAAGTACTAGTATTATAGTAGCTTTTTTAAACTTAGTATTTCTATATAACTAAAAGGTATAACTTTAATATAACTTATCTAAACTTAGTATTTCTATATAACTAAAAGGTATAAGTTTAATATAACTTATCTAAGTATATTATATACTTTATACTTAAAACTAAAACTATAAAAGAACTATATTCCCCCTCTTTCTAACTTATAACTTTTTATTATAGTTAACTATTAGTCTATTATTATACCTTATTAAACTATTAAATACCTTTAACTATATTATTTAACCTATTTTAACTTATATTAAAATGGATTCTTTTATAGAAGAAGACTCTATTTCTTCTTATCCTCTTACTAATACTAATAATAGTATTAATACTAGTAATTCTTTATTTAAAGATTCTATTTATAATAAGAAAGACTTTAAACTAGAAGAGACTAATATCTATATATTTAAAAATAATCTTTTTATACGGTCTTTATTACCTATTAATTATAATATAGAAAGACAAATCTTACTTAAGTGTACTACGTAAGTTATTTTCTTAATAAGTTAATATATATTATATTATATATAATTATATATTAGTTATATTATATATTATTATATATATTACTAAATACTAACTACTTATTAGATGTAATAAAGAGTGGAAAGCTAATATAAAAGGCTTTTTAAGTTCTAATTATGTTAAACACTATAGACAGTACCACCCTACTATAGCTTATAATAAAGAAACAGAAAAAACCCTTACTAAAAGTAAGTAAATAATATAACTAATAAATAATATAAATACTAATATTATAATAGAAAGTAATATAATATCTAATAAAGATAACTTTTTTAATATAACTAATAGAAAAAGACCTAGAGATAGTATATCTATAGAATTTAAAGAAGAAGAAGCTTTAATAAAAGTCTTACATTTTATTATAGATAATAACCTATCTTTTTCTATTTTGAACTATAATTCTTTTAAAGATTTATTATCTTATTATAATAAGTAAGTTATAAATAACTATATATTATAAGTATAATATACTAACTATATATTAGGTCTAGTCCTATTATTAATAGACATAAACTTAAAGATCTATTAGAAGAAACTTTTATTAGATACTTAAGTACTATTAACTTAGAATTAAAAGATAATATTAATAGTTTAGGAACTTTCTCTTTAACTTTTGATATTTGGACCTCTAGAGCACAAGATGCCTATTTAGGTATTATTTTAAGTTATATTAATAAAGATTTTCAACTTATATATAAGTTAATAAGTAAGTAATACTAATTTATTATATATATAATCTTAATAATAATAGTTATATATATAATATAGTTATTATAATATATATATAATAATAACTATGTATTAAGTTATTAACTAACTAAGTATTATATTATATTATATAACTAACTTTCTTTAGGCTTTAAAGATCTTACTAGTGCACACTTAGGTGTATATATATATAACGAATTTATTAACTCTTTAGAGTTATACTCTAGTCTTTCTTTAAAAGATATTTTTAGGTAAGTTAATATATAATATATAGTTATTATATATTATAATTTATAATTAATACTTAGTTATATACTAATAATATTATAGTATTACTAGAGATAATGCTAGTAATAATAATACCTTTATAGAAACCTTTAAAAATAACTATAAAGAGACTACTAATATAGAGTTTAATAACGATATAAGGTGTATAGCACATATTATAAATATAGTAGCACAAGATATACTTAAAGATTTTATTCTTACTGCTTCTAAAGAAGAAGAACTAGAAGTATTTACTAATAGAACTACTAATAGTTCTATTAGAAATAATAATACTAATAGAAATGAAATTCTTACTAATAGTACTTTAAGTAGTAAGTTATATTATTATTTTTATTACTAATATTAATATATACTAATTAATATTTTATAGCTTTAATTAGTAGAGTAAGAAAGATTAGTATATTAGTTAAATATACTAGTGAAATTAAAGCTTTACTATTAGAAGGAATAGAAAAAGCTAAAAAAGACAAAACACTTTCTTTAACATTTAATAAAACTTTAATACCTCTAGGTAAGTTTATTTATATAACTATATAACTATATAACTATATATATTATTAAGTACTAACTTTTATAGATAATACTACTAGGTGGAATTCTACTTATAGAATGCTAGCTACTACTTTAGAATTAAAAGAACCTTTAGAGTATATTAGTAGAAATACTACTAAAAAAGACTTTAAAGACTTATATTTTTCTAGTAACGAATGGATTACCTTAAAAGAACTTAAGTTAATTTTTGAAGTTTTTTTAAAGCCTTCTATTAAGTTACAATCTCAGTTATATATTAATCTTAATAAAGGTTTATTATATATATATACTATGTATAATAAACTAGATAACTTAGTTAATAAGTTTACTAGAGATAAAGAAGCTTTACCTATATTAGTAAGTTATTATTATACTTAATATATATATAGTTATATATATTTATTTACTTTATACTAATAGAATATAGAGTAACTATTATAATATTTATTTATCTTCTTTAAATATAGGTTTAAAGAAGTTAAATAAGTATTTTCCTAGGAAACTAGATTCTTCTAATTTAGTTAAATTTAAACCTTTTATATTTGGTGTTATATTAGACCCTCGTCTAAAGTTAATACATTTTAAGTATAATAAAATATTATATTTCTATTCTTCTATAGAAGAAGATATTATTACTTTATTAAAAGAAGAGTATCTTAAGTAAGTTAGTATATAATATATTACTATATATATTTAGTAATATATATATATATAATATACTAATATTATATATTTAGGGTTAAATTAGAAAAAGAAGAAAGTAGCTTAGAAGAAGTTACTAACTTAAGTAATTTATCTGATATAGATTCAGAAAGTGAATTTTATATACAAAGCTCTTCTATAGAGTTAGAATATTTAACTTACTTAAGTGAACCTCCTTTACTATAATCTGTAAGTTATTTTAAGATTATAATAATTATTATATATATAGTTATATATATAGTTAACTATTAAAATTAATACTAATATAATATTAATATAGGTAGACCCTTTAAGTTATTGGAAACATAATACCTTTAAATACCCTATTTTATCTATTATAGCTAGAAGATATTTAGCTATACTAGCTATATCTGCTTCTATAGAAAGGATATTTTCTATTTCTAGTAATATTATTACTAAAAATAGAAATAAATTAGACCCTTCTACTATTAAGACTATTATGTTATTAAAAAACTGGAAAATAGATAACTTAAGAGAGTTAGAAGAATATTACTTAGAAGATATAGAGGAAGAAGAGATTATTTTAAATTAGTATATCTTTTAGGTTTTATTATATTATATTTCTTATAGTTATTCTTTATATTTCTAAATTATATTAATTTCTTATTTTAAAAATATATTAAAGTTTATATTTTAGTTAATTATTTTAAGTTAGTTATATAAATTAAAAACTTAGTATTAAATAAAAGATATTATTATATTTTAACTAATATTATTATTACTATAGTATATATAGTAATTATATACTTATAACTAGATATAATAGTTATAATTAATATAATATTATTATACTTATATTTCTTTTATTCTTATTTTTAAACTTATTACTATAGTTATATATATTTTAATATAATACTTCTTATATTATAGTTATAGTTTATTTAAAAAAAACTTTATTTTTATTTGTTTTTATTTATTTTTATTTGTTTTTATATACTAATTAGTATACTAATACTAATCTTAGTATACTAGGTTAGTATTAGTATACCCCTATACTAAACTAACTAGTATTAGTATAGGGGCTAAAAATACTAATAGTATTAGTATAGGTCAATACTAGACTAAAGTATACTAATTACCAACCCTGGTCATATCACATAGAGCAAACCTTGTGCGACCCACTCTTTCATATTGGCAAGAGTCAGAAAAAAAGTATGAAAGATATCGTAATTATTGGAAAGATTTGCTCCACTTTCCCACGTTTTACGTAGAATCTTGCAAGATCTCACCTTGAGTTTGAACCTTGTGTATGAATTGTATGGGAAATGGGGGTTTTGGGGGGTGACATATAAATATGGTGTTATTACAGCTTAATTCGCCGAGTCTATGAGGAATGAACAAACGCAGAATCAAAGTGGACCGAGGGGTGGCGTGGCATCGAAATGTTATTGTTCGCCATTGAGCGTTTCAGTGTTTTATCTACTGGGCCAAAGCTCGTATAGTTTATATTATACAGCATGTCTCCATTCGTATATCAATCAGCCCGGGCCCCATACATCTGTGCACTACAAGGTGTCGGCTGACATGCCACGCTCTCACAACTCAACGGAAAGCACTCGGCAAGTTCCAAACGCACATTATTTGCGTCCAATATGCCTTACAACGAATTTTCAAACATGGATCGCGATCGTGGGATGAAGATTCGGATGGCCCAGGAGGCGCAAGCTGTCATCGACTTCGAAGAGGACCCCCACCGCGCGGCGCTAGAGGACAACCCGAGTGAAGCGCGGGTCAGCATCAAAACTTGGATTGCGATTTTTGTATGATGGTATACGTGATGAACCACCAAGGGACAGTCGGCTAACAAAAAACAGTCTATGGCGCTGTCCTTCGGCCCTCCAGTCGGGCTTGCGTTCCTCGCTGTCGCCTCGATCGTTGTGCAAATTACGACGGAGCTTGACGGGCAAGACCAACTACCCTGGGTCGTCGGATCATGGTCACTTTCGACGGCATGCTCTTTCTCCCTCGCTGGACCGCTCAGCGATGTTTTTGGCAGGAGAATGTTAGTTCTGGGTGGCCAGTTTGTCGTTGCTATCGGTTGCATTGCCGCCGCCGCGGCGCAAAATATCTCCACTCTCATTGCGGCCGAAACCCTCGTAGGCCTTGGGACTGGGTTTCTCTTCGTTTCTTACGCAGGCGTACCAGAGATGCTCCCAAATAAGTGGCGATCTCTGGGCCTTGGGATCTTAGAATCTGGCATTGCTGTCCCCTGGTGAGTGCTAATATCTGGCCGCCAGGCATATTCCAACCATTTTTCTTGAATCAAGAACCCCTCACGAATGGGAGGGAGCTAGAATAATCCCGGCATTGGATGCAAGCGGTCGGGATGGCACAATTGTCCGCCAGAAAACATCATAGATGGCTGACTTTGACTTCATAGGGGCATCCTCTCAGTACTGCTCGGCAACGCTCTCTTTAAGTACGCCTCATGGAGATGGATATTTGGCATCGGTATCATTATCGAGTTCGTCGCCCTTGCCGGCACTTGGTTCTCTTACCATCCAACCCCCCGACCCCGGGGTGACTTTGACAAGACCCGCATCCAGCAACTCAAAGATATCGACTGGATTGGGCTATTCCTTTTTACGTTCGGGCTAGCGACGGCTCTTATCGGTCTGACGTGGGGTGGCACCCCAGCCCACCCGTGGAACAGTGCCGCGGCTATCGCACCCATCGTGGTTGGCTTTGCGGTCTTGGCCTTTGGCTTTTTCTACGACTTCGTGATTGCTGCGCACCCAATGTTTCCATTGAAGTTGTTCGTCATGTTTCGACGCTACTCTGTCCTGCTCGTCATCATCTTCGTCTCGGGAATGAACTTTTACGCCATGTCAGCTCTACTACCACAAGGATTCTTGTACATGTTCACCACCAACGGCATCCAGATCGGAGTGCTTTCTCTACCTAACACGCTCATGATAGGCTTTACTGGCGTTCTTGTGCCTCTCATCGCACACAAAATCGGCTATATCAAATGGCAACTCGTCATCGGGATGGCCCTCCAGGCGGTCTTTATTGCCGCCAGTGCAGCAACTGTCTACCCCAACATGAAGCTTGCTTACGCCTTTGTACCTGCCATCGGTGTGCCCATGTTTGTTTGGGTTACGATATTATGTTACGCAGTTGCCAGTCTTCATGTACCCCATTCGAACCTCGGCGTGGCTATGGGTCTGATTGGCACCTTCAGATCAGGAGGCGGCGCTGTCGGCAACGCTATCTTCAATACAGTCTTCCAAGAGAATTTCCGCCAGTTCGCCGCGGAAACGATTGCCGATACAGCCATCGGTAACGGCTTAAACCCTGCCGATCTAAGTCTTATCATCCCAGCAGCAATCGAATTCAACATGGGCAACCCTCGGGCATTGCTCAATGTCCCAGGTATCACACCGGAAATACAAGAAGCCCTCAAGACGGCTGTACGAACTGGGTCTGGACACGCCTTCAAGATTGTTTTCTATGTTACCATTCCATTCAGTGTTCTTGCGTTGTTATGCACCCTTTTCGTGGAGGACCCAACGGCTTACATGACGAACCACATTCAATCTGCCATGGACAGTGATTCGGCAGTGTCAAAGCATAATGGGCGTTTCAATCAGTCTGGAGAAGGCCAGGTTATTGAGTTTGTGACCAGGAAAACTCAGTTAGATCCCGCGGGGAGGATTTAGCAGCAGGTATGAACACTATTGCTAAACCTGCTTCTTTGCAATTACGTGGACGGCGGGCGAATAATGCAGAGACTGACGGTGGCTTGGGAAAAAGCGAATTTACCGCACCGTTGTACTCTCAGGAAAAGTCTTCCTGAACTGAGTGTTCCGTCAACTTTGTCCAATATTTCTCATAGTTGGTGGATTTAAGCCATTGGTGACAGACGAATCATGACTCTTAGCCTATGTCGCTGAGGTATAGAGTCAAAACTTTCAAGGGAATGGCAGTTGTTTAATGGCTTCGGGACCCTATCCAGCATGATTCATCCACCGCTCGTTCTTTTTGTTACATAGCTACTTGGATTTATAGACGGCATATCGGTGAAGCCGAAAATGGAGTCAACGAATCGTAATGTGTGATGACAAAAGCGGATCCGTAGTTGCCAATGCGCAATTACAGCCTATATCACGACACACCCCCCTAGGTTTTCAACGCTACTCGTCAGAAGGCTAGCTGCACTTTAAACCTTCTACTCAGGTACATCTCACTAAGAGTAAGGCGGCTAGCTTAAGCCCTCTCAATACGGTGCTTGAATCTGGGCCCCTCGGAATTGTGGGGGTCTCTATGCGCATGCCATTAAGGCACACAGAAGTCTAGAGTAGAGCGGGCTTATAACTGTAATAATAAAAGCGGATCTGGAATTGCGAATACGCAATTACAGCCTATATCACGACATAATGACAATGACACAATATACAAATGTCGACCCTTCATCCATTGTGACGACCTGTTATCGAAAATCTGTCATTTTCATCGGAAGATTATAGATTCTCCAACGTGAAGAAAGTTATCTCTTGGCACGATGAAAATTCCAAGTCATTATCTGCTTGTCCACTGAGCCCAACAGACGGTTCTCAGTCCCAAAATAGAACACAAACCTTCCCAAACTCGCTGTCACTGAACGCTGTGTATATCGAAGTGAATGCTCCTAGGCTAACGCTCCTTCTCTGCGTCGCTGTTTGTAACCCCTCCGCAAGAGCCTGATCTTTTACCTAATGTTCACCGTCTCGCGTTGCTACCTGGTAGTTCTTGTTGTGCGGGCGTATGAGTAGGAGCACCCATCCCAGAATCTAACTCGTATCGGGTATCGCTTGGAGCTTCGTATATAGGGTTCGCGTTGGCCTCAGCGGCATGCGCATGCGGCGGTTGCATATGGCCTAGGACCTTAGACTCTTGTCCGTAGTAATCGTTGGCTGGCGAAGCCGAATTAATGGTGGAAGCGTTCACGGTTCCCGGGCTCGTCTTCCCAACGGTGCTGCCGTCATTTCCAAGCTCGAACCGATGGTCGTTCGGTGGTCCCGATGCGTTTCTGGACGCCTTTCTGCGGCGCCACCACAAGAAGAACGCAGCGCCCAAGATTGCAATGGCTCCCAAAGAGACACCCACTCCGATGCCAGCAGCAGCGCCTGATGAGAGCCCTCCGGACGAGGAAGAGTCAGGGCTTGGGCTCGTTGTAGCAGCACCATCACTAGCTGTAGGAGTCACTGCTCCAGCGTCGGTTCCTGTCGCGGTAGCAGTCGGTGATGCAGTACTAACGGGAGTTGTCTGTGGACTGTTAGCATTTTTCTGGGCCTGTTCCACGATTTCACAAGCAAACGTACGCCTGCAGAGTAGATGGTGGAGTACGCCCCATCGTTGACCTTCTTGGAACTCGTCATGATCCAGTGCTGGGCAGGCTGGCGTGCTGATTCGCCGTTGGTGCCTTCAATCCCACTCGACATAAACAAGTTGGCCCCGGGGTGGACGTCAAGGACATATCCTGTGCCGTTGGCAACGTTAGTGAACTTGAGTGTGCCTTTCTCATTTTCCCATTCAGTAATGTCCCATTGTTGGCTCTCGTCTGACTCCGTCCTCCTCAAGCAACCCGTCGTCTTGCTGGGGTTGATTTCTTCTGAGCTCCAGCATACAGAAAGCTGTTGCCCCACGCCGGCGGAGTTCAGCCTTACGAGATATCGTCCATCCTTATCGCCAATAGGTTGGAATTGCCACATTGCGTCCGTTTTGCCGAATACTCTCAGCCCATTACTCGTATCCTGCAAATTGGTCGTGAGAGGGTCCGATACGTTGGCGACACGGCCCTCTGAGATGGAGTACCATGCGTTCGAGTCCAGCTTTACTGCCGACATTGTGACTGCTTTTTTGGCATGCAGCTGTGACTAAGTGTCGATTCGGGGATGAGGGTGTGTTGTTTAACCGGCGTTTGTACCGGGTTGGTTCGAAAATGCGTGCTTGCAGAACCTTGGACGAGCGGAATCTTAGTCAATGGCAGCAGAATTGAACGAGATGTAGAACTTAAGGTGGGGGGGACGGTATTGAAAAGGCAGAAACCAAATGGGCTTGCAGGAGGAAGCTGAATCCCAACATGAAATGGCACTGCGGCTGCTGCAAGGGTGAGATTGACTACATAGTACATTACCGGTACCTACGTGGTAGCAGGTAAAATGACGGTTCCCTTTTGGTATTTTGACGGCCCTCTAGCTACCACCGCCACATCGCTGCCACACCACCCTTATCTGATTGATGAGAGTGTGAGGATTTTGACAGACCCACAGAACCGCTATTATTTCTAAAACTTTATGATATTAACCCGACTAATTACGGTCTGAATTAACCCGACTCTAGCTATACTACCTATACTATACTTTGTTTGTTTTGTTGATACCTTCTGTCGCGTCGTAGTTATCGCGCGGTCACTAACCTAGCTGTAGCAGTTGATTTGCTTGCCTCAGACTTGAGGAGCGGGGACGGGGAAGACGCCACAAGCGGCGGATTGGTTAAGAATGACCCATTGGCAATCCGCCCCTTGCCGCCCACATCTACCTGGAGGATCATCGGTTTGGTGCGGTGGCTTTGCATTCAAACGGCTTCTTAGTGGCCGAAGACCGCCTGGGTGCCACGCTGACAGTGCATGTGTGAAACCGGTCAGGAAAGGACAGGTGCACACAGCCAAGCAGCCAAGCAGCCAAGCTCAATAAAGTCCCATCGAGACAGTGAGACAGGCATAGTGCTTGCCAAGCTTTTAGGCTACAAAGTTCCCAGAATCCTCCAGGTCCACATTGACCGGCATCTTGCTGGAAAGTCTTCTTCTTGGCAGCTCGAAGTACCATCCTCCGAAAAGTCGGCTTTCTGAACGGGCAAAGATTGACGGGATGCCCGTGACACTTGCGGCTTTGGAAGCGCTAGAAGGGAAACAAAAGCAAGCTCGTGTCAAGGTCATAAGAAATTCACTTCTTCTTGCGGCTGGACGTTACGAGGAAAACTCACTTGATTCCAAATCCCACTGTGAACAAACGTCGAGCAACGTTCACTGAGTCGAGGAACAGGATGTCGAACGACGAGTGGACGGAAGCACAATTATGAGATAGTAAGCGCTAGCAGCTCAGCCCTGTTCACGTTTGGGGGCGGAAATTGCCGTCCAACCCCAGTGCGGGTAAGCTGAAGAACTGGGTCAACCCGACTTCTCCTTGCTAGACTTTTCGACTTGATTGGGTAAGATTAGCGTCCCCTATCAATCCATGGCCGGAGCACGACTGTCGATCTGCACGTACAGGTAGAAAGAGTGGTGGAAGGTTAGCAGCGAAATAGGTACCCAGACACGGTCGACCACTCACACGGAGCTGGTCATAATATTTCGTTATGTCATCGTGCCGACACGTCAGGGTCTACACTTTATCTAATTCTATCAAAGATGAGGAAGTGTGGCTGCACCGTCTTTGTATAGAGACGGAGGATACTACAAATTCTAATTACATCATTCGTTTCTGTTGCCAAGTCGAGCAACATGACTTCGTCACTGGCCGGGGAAGGCATACACCCATGACCAAACCTCCTGCCCACTACAGGGTGTAATCTCCCATGAGCTTGCCAAGGTCATCCATCGTTTCACTTGGGTATGCTTGGCTGCTGAAAAATCAATGGTCACCCTGTTTGTTAACAGACTGGCAGTCAGACAATCGGCAAAATCTATAGGGTGAGATGCCATCATTTCGATGGCTGTTAGCAAATCAGAGCAAGATTTGCCGCCTGGGAAGGCGTGGTGGAAATACTTATCAAACGTCTGCCTTTTCTCCAACGTGAGTTCATCGCAATAGGTTCTATTTGGTCATTCATCATTTTTCTCCAGCGTAACTATGCTAGCAAAGCGAACATATTAAGCCATAATGAACTCCATCAATTCATATCTTTGGACCAAGAATACCATAGAGCAGCAATACCTACAAGATCGAACCTTCAGACATGTTATCTGAGGACTAACAAAATCAGAGGTGGCGGGTCGCTTGGCTATCTTGGGCGATTGGCCAGCTCGCGACTTTCCAGCTCGCCCCACTGCATGCTCACTTAGATGTTGCAACGTTGAGCAATACCTCTTGAGGCTCACTCCCAGTAACCTTAACTGCCGGTTCTAGATGTTGTGGTCCTAGCTCCACGGTTTCGATCATTTACGTCGGACAAAAGCATTGGCTGGTCAAATTGCTGGAAATATAGACCCATATTAACACTAATCGGTTGTTCTTTCATATGATGCAGTGCTAGAGTGTGGAAGGTCGTCTATTCTCGCAGAAATTACTAGAAAACACCGGGCTTCGCTCATCTGTGATATGGTAAGGAGTGAACCTACCTGTCTAATCTGAAGGCTCGCCGACCTCTTATTTCTATCACAAGTTAGAGCACACAGCAGGGTATATAGGATTAGATGTATAAAAAGGCTTAATACTATAAACAGAGATATACAGAAGAGACTACCCTATATATAGGTGAAATACATAAGTAATAAATAATATAGCATAAGTTATAGTATAAATAAGTAGAGGAGAAAGACGTTTTAGATAGTATTTAATATACTAGTATGTAAGAAGGCTGTTCTAAAGTATAAGTATCTTATATAGTAAAAGTTATAAGTAAAGCTATTATAACACACCCCCTATTTATTTAAGTAACTAAATAATTAATCTTTATTTTTATAATAGCCCCTTAAAGAGTGTTTTTTAAATACTAATAAAGATAAAAAGACTATAAATAGCTAAAAAATAGTAAAAAGAAGAAGAATTCTAAAGTACTTTATTACTATTATTATTAAAAAGAAGTAAAAGTAAGGCTACTAAATATTTAAGGCTAACCTAGCTAAATTACTATTTTTTTATAGCTACCTAGTAAATTTTTTTTTCCCCCTTTTTATACCTTTATTAAGTTAAATATAAGTTTTCTTTTATATTATTTTTTATTACTTTTTACTTACGCTATAGGTTTTCTACTATTTTAAAACGTAATACTAACTAATATTTAGTTAATTTATAATATCTAATAAAATCCCTTATAAGTTTTTATATATAAAGCTTTTTTTTAATTATTAATATAGTTAGTAAGAGGTCTAGTAGTTACTAACTAATTTAATAAATAACTAGTAGCTTTCTTTTACTTATAAAGATAAAAAGCCTAAAAGCCTTTTTAATATTCTTAAGCCTACTATACCTACTATACCTACTATATCTACTACTATTATTACGCCTACTAATATTAGCCTTACTGCCCCTAACGTTACTATTTCTTCTACTAAGGAGACTAACGTCTCTATAGGCGTTAATAATCTTTAGAAGGAGTTTATTATAAAGACTCCTTCCTTTAGATAGAAGAAAGGCCTTAAGGAAGAGTAGTTTAAAAAGTCTAAGGAGTCTAAGGATTCTAAAAATCATAAGGAGAAAGAAAGTAATTATTAAATTTAGTAGGTTATAGAGGTAAATTCGTAGTATATTAACTTATGTGTTCTTCTATATTCTTCTACCTTATAGTAGAAATTCACCTATAAGGTTATCCCTTAAGGGGTAAATAGTAGTAAATCTATAGCCTCTTATTAGCCTAATTCCCTTATAAAGTAGGGTATATTACCTAAAGATTCCCTAGTACTTTACTATATACTACTATACTATCTTACTAAATTTAATACACTCCCTTAAGGCTACCTAATTCTATAGGGAAATAACCTATAATAGGGCTAGCCTAACCTTACTTTATGTAGTGTATTTCCTTTCTATATTATTAATATCTTATACGTTATCTTTTACTATATTTACTTTCTATTTTAATTTATTTTTCTTTATCTCTTATATATAATTTACTTTAATTTATACCTATTAACTACTTATATATAATTACTATATAAATTTAGTAAAAAGTTATACTATAAGTGCTTTTATTATGCTATTTACTATTATCTTAATAGACTACTAATACTTTATAATAATCTTTTTTTTAGTAACTTCTTAGTATAGCTAGTAGTTATAAATATCTATATAGTAAAGCTTTATTTTTAGCTAAATTATCTTAGTACTAATAAAGCGTATAGTCTATATATTATTATAGTTAATTTAAACTATAAGTTACTTTATAGCCTCTTTACTAGGTAATAGTTAGGCGCTAGCCTTACGTTTTATAGGTAATTTTACCTCTAGCGTAGTAATTAGTTAACTAGTAAAAAGTGCTTCTTTTATAGTAAAGAAAAAGGCTAAAAGCTCTACCTTAGTAGTTAACGTTATAATAGTATTTTACTTATTAGCTTACTATATTACTATTTTTTTAAATAACTTTATTATTACTACTTATAAGCTTTTTCTATTTAGGTTATTAGTAAAGCTTACGTTAGTAGATACCTTAAGGGTGTTATTATAGCTACTTTTATTTATACTATATATAAAGTAAAAGTACTATAAATAATAGAGATAATTTAGTATATAGTCTACTACTTATTAGTAAATATCTTAAGAATTATAGTTAGATTATACTAACTAGCTTACTATAAAAGTTAATATCTAGCTAAGTTATTACTATAGTATATAAGATTATTTTTATTTTTTACTAATATTAGGTAACCTCTTATAAAGAGGTAATTCCTTTATAAAGTAGTAAATCTTCTTTACGTATTAAAGTTAATTTTTAACACAGCCCTCCTAGTAGCTATTTTAGATCTAATAGGAATATTAAGGCTGTAATAATAGTAAAGTATTACACTAGCGTCTTATAAAGTAACATAGTGTAAAGGTAAAAAATAATAAAAGTAAGTAATAATAAGGAAACTAAATAGAGGTTATAGAATAAAAGATAGGTCTCTAAAGTAAGGTATTATTCTAGTTAACCTTCCTACTAAAAGAGGTTAATAGTATAAAGGATTATATACTTTATAGGTATATAAATATATATATACCTATAGAGATATCCTCCTCTAGCCTGTTTATCTACTTTATTCTATAATAAGTACCCCCCTTTAGAAGAAACACTTATCCTAAGTATACTAAAATATATAAAGGGAAGTTACTATTAATCTACTATATTATCTATTACCTTTCTCCTATATTCTATATATTCCTCTTTTACTTATTATCTTTAAAATTAATTCTTAAAGTATAATACTTCTTACTACTACCTTAAGCTAAAGTAGCTAGTAAGTTAGGTTAGTATATATACTTAGCGGTATACTAGGGAATTATAACTAATAGGGTATAAATTGATTAAGAAGCTAAGGTATATATATAGGTATCTATAATAGTGTTAAAGAGTTTCTCTTTTATACTAGTAACTTTATTAATAAGGGCTTTAAATTTATTACCTTTAAACTTATTAAGGGTATTAAGGTTATTAGCCTTCTTATTAAGTAGGGTAACCTTCTAAGTTAGCTTCTAAAGTTAATAGTTAAGGCTGTTAATAAAAGCCTTTAGATATTTAGATTTCTTAGCCTTCTTATATAGATTTTTAGTAATCTAGTAAATACTATTAGAGTACTTCTTAATAACTAGCTTATAAGACTTAGTAGTAGCTACTACTATATTAGTAACCTTATAGGTAACGTTAGCCTTAATAGCGTAGTTATTAACTTTTATATCTAAATTAGTAATATAGTTTTAAATTATATTAAGGAGAATAGTCTAGCTTTAGGTATTATATATATATATAATCTTTAGAATAAAAACTAAGTCTAATTACTAAAATAGTAAAAAAGTACCTATAACCTTAGAGTTACTCTATTTAACTTAGTATATAAAGGTAAAGCTAATTAATATTATATAAAAGGAAAAGTTATTAGACTAAAGCTTATTCTTTTTATACTTAGAAAGTATATTCTTTATAGAGGTAGTAACTATTTAGTAGAAGTATATATTAAATAAGAGGGAAGTACGCTAGTTAGTAATACTATTCTTATAATAGTTATAGAAATCCTCTAGCTAGATATAAATCTTATAGATAAAGGTGTTATTAGTATAGTTTTTAACTACCTCTTTAAAGCGCGTAATAGCTTTAGTGTAACTAGGGATACTAGACTTCTTTTTATTAGATATTTTAGAAGTGTTCTTCTTAATAGTTTTACTTATGTTTTTCTTTAGAGTTACTAGGTTAGTTAGTATACCTAGCGTAATATAGGCTTTAGTCTCTATATTACTATAGATCTTAGTAAGAGTAGTACTATTAAGGCTGCTACCTATAGTATAGATATACTTATTAACTATTTTATAGTAAGTAACTTTAAATATATAACGCTTTATACGTTTTTTATACTTTAGCTTAACCTTATAGTCTTTAATCTATTATAAGGTTTCCTTAGTATTTTTCTTTATTTTATAAGGTATATTATAGAGGTTAGTATTAGTAAAGAAGATAGATAACTTAGACTTATTACTAAAGTCCTTATTATAGCTAGTATTTACCTTATTAGTATTAATAACTATAGTGTCTATAGTATTATAGTTATTAATATAGTGTTAGCTTTTAGTAAAAGAGGTTTTTTAGGTAGTAGGGATATTAGCTAATTTAAAGGTAGACTTTAGGGGGTATAATAACTACTAGGTCTAGGTCTAGTTAGTAGCCTTATTAGTCTTATTATTAATAAAGGGGTTAAAGTTAATTTCGTCTTAGTTTATAAAATTATTAGGAATAGGTAAAAAACGCTAGGGATTTACTATAGTAGCTTACTATATAGTTCTTAGTAAAGTATATAAAAAGGGAGTGTAAGTCTTATTATATTACTTTATAATAGCTAAAAGGAAAGTAGTAAATAGAAGTATAAAAGGTAGTAAAAAGTAAAGAAATTATAAGGTTTATATTTATAATAAATAGTATATAGAAAAGAGAAAAATAAAGAGTTAGTAGGTAAGTAAGCTAATATACTTTTTTCTAGCTACTAGCTATTAAAGGTAAGAAAGGTATAACTACCTATTATAGGTAGGTACTTTTTCTTTTTTTAAAAGGAAAAATAAATATAGTTATTTTAGTAAAAACTATTATAAAAACTATATATCTTAATAAAGAAAAACAGGCTAAAGGCCTTTCTATAAGTTATTATTACCCTTATTAAGAGAATAAATACTTTATTATTATTAAAACCAAATTAAAGACTATAAGATTCCCTAAGGTATTTATAATACTTTATAAATTATCTATAGACGTCTATAGTAAGGTCTAAAGAAAGTTAGCTAAGGCTAGTTTTTATCTTTACTTCTTTATATACTTAGTAGCCTAATTAATTAGTTATTCTTTTTTATAAGTCTTAATAAAGTTACTAGCGTTAGGCTTAAGATTCTTATAAGGTTTCTTTATATTAGAAGCTAGTAAGTACTTTTTCTACTTAACGAGATACTTAACTAATAGCTAGGCTTTTTTTTAGGTTACTTTATAATCTATAATTCTCTTAACTTTATATTTCTTTATTCTATTAACTTTTATTAGTTTAGAAAGGATCTCTTTATAACTAAATAGGTCTTCTCTATCTAGCGCTTTTTATAACTATATTATTAATACTACTAGGTAAACTTTTTAGTAGGCTAGTAAGTTAAGTTTATAAGCGCTAGGCCTAACTACCTAAGTAATTTAGAAAGGTTTAGTATACTATAGAGACTACTTTCTCTTAGGTTTTCTAGGTAGTAAATATCCTTTACTAAGGTAGAAGAATACCTTATTACCTATAGTAAAATTTACTAAGTAATAGTATTAGTTATATTACTTTTTTTTTATTACTCCTACTATATTAATAAGAGTTTATACTTCTAACTAGTAAGTATTATATAATATATTAATTAATTCTAATAGAATCTTCTTCTTACTAATATACTTTAATATAGTTTTAAAGTAAAACTTAAGTATTAGTTTATTTAGTAATTAGCTTATTATTATAGTAAGTAAGTTATTAAGAGAGTATTAGAGGGATAGTAGGATATTAATCTATAGTATGTTAGGGTTAGTATATATATAGAAATAAATAGTAATCTTAACTATTTAGTTTATTCTTTTACTTTACCTATTAGTCTAAAGGTAATATGTAGTAAAAATAAGTAATCTTACCTTTAAGGCCTTAAAGATCTCTACCTAAACTACTAAAATAAACTTTAGGTTATAATTACTAATAATAGCGTTTAGTAGGCCTTAGTTATATAATATAAGCATTTAAAGAAGTACCTAAGCCTACTAGTAAGCTTTATACTTAGTGTAACTTAAGATAAGTAGAACTTTCTTACTAAACTTATACGTTATAGTATAAAAGTAGTTAAATATATTAAACTTAGGTAATACTTAGAAACTATTTTAGGTTAAGACTTCTAGTATATTAATAATAAAGTCTATAGATATAGTGTAATATAGAATACTAAGCGTTATAATAAGTTAGAGAGATCTAATAGGTTTTTAGTAATCTATTTAGTTACTTTAGTATACTAGGTAATAGGTAATATACGTTTTAATAAGCTTTACCTTCCCCTAGATATAGAAGTTCTAAAGTTTTATAAGTATTCTCTTACGCCTAAAGTAAAACTTCTTATTATAAGTAAGAGTAAAAAGCCTTCTTACTAAAGGCTTTAGGATATAAAGTCTCTTTATTTTATCTATAGATATATAAAATATTAGTCTATAGTTATTAATTTCCTATAGGAGGATAGCTACCTAAAGTTATTATTACTTTTCCTAAGGTAGTTATTAATCTCTTTCTACTTTATCTAGAGTTATATACTTATATCTATCTACCTATATTTACTAAATCTAATTCTTTAGATTCTTTAGCTTATTATTACTTTAGTATCTTTTAATAATTTCCTATATAAACTTATTATTAACTTATACTATAGTTATAGTAGCTTTCCTAGGTTCTAAGGGTTTATTACCTATATACTACGCTATAGCTACTATATCTATATTATTATTATTATTAATATCTATAAGCTTATCCTTATAAAAGAAGTATTTAGATAGGTTAGGTCTTATAACTAGTAGGTAGGAAAGTATATTAGGTATAACGTTTAGCTTACCTAGTATATAAAAGATCTTTAGGTACTACTAAGAGAGGTAGTTAGTAGCGTTTATAAGCTTAAGATTTACCTTATTTAAGTTAAAAGTTCTTAGCGATATATACGTAATAATTCCCTTAGCTACTACGTAGTTTATAAAAATATTAACTTTATAGTAGTTAGATTATACTAGTTTTTTAAGCTTCTTTATAGCCTATATAATAGCTATAATTTTAGCTTTTATAGCGCTAAAACGTTTCTCTATTACTATTATAGATTAAGAAAAGAAAAAGATAGGTTTAATATATTCTATCTTTATATTAATACTAAGTATATTTTTACTATTTTAGTTATAATCTAATTAAAAAACTATAAGGCTAAATCTACTAATATATATATTAATCTTAAAGAATAGTAGTTTCTTAAGGTTATAGTAATATTATATTACTTAGTTATAGAGTTTCTTTTATAGTGTATTCTATATATTAATCTCTTTTAGTAAGGGGTTAAATATCTTCTTTATAATAATTTTTACCTTTACTTAGTATGTAGTACTTAGCTTAATAACTTTATTTTATTTTAGTTAGGCTATTAGTTTTATCTTCTTCTTCTAAAGGGGTAATATAATTATATTAAACTAAGGTAATCCTATATAAAGCTAGCTACCTATCCTAAGATATATCTTAAGGTTATATAGGCTATATAAGAAAACTAGCTTTTTAAACGTATAAATATAATTATCTATCTTATAAATACCCTTACTATTTATAATATAACTAAAAAGCTTTATACTAAAAAAGCTAGTAAAAGACTTCTTTATATTAATATAGATTTAGTATTTATTAAGGATATTTAAGACTATCTCTATATACTAAAGGTATTCTTTATTAGAGTTACTAAAAATTATAATATTATTAATATATATATAGATAAAGTGTTAATACTTAAAGAATAGTTAGTCTATAAAGCGCTAAGCGTACGCTAAGGAACTCTTAAATCCTATAATAGTAACGTTAGAATACTTAAGCCTATAGGGACTAATTATTACTATTTTATCTTAGTGCTTAGAATATATACTAAGCTAGTAGAAGAACCTAGTAGCGTTAAATATTATTATATATTTCTTACCTCTTAGATAGCCTATAATTTTATTTTAGTCTAAAAGAAGGTAAACGTCTAGACTTACCTACTTATTAAGAGGTTATATATCTATAACTACTTAACCTTTATCCCTTTTTCTATTTATATAGTATTTCTATATAATAAAGAGGAGGTATATAATAGAGGTAAAGCCTTATTACTAACTAATCTTCTCTAACTTATATTATTTATTATAATAGGCGTTAAGAAACTCTATATCCTTAAGACCTAATAGGAAAACTTAGATATTCTGCCTTTAGTTTTACTATCTCTTAATAAGGTTAATCTTTATATAGTCTTTATTAGGAATAGGTACTATCCCTCTATTATAGTAGATATAGTATTTATTAAGTACTACCTTTATTTTACTAGTAAACTCCTTATTATTTACGTAGATCTCTACGCTATGTTTATTAACTATTACTAAATATATCTTAGGCTTTATTATACTATATTTTAGTATTTCCTTTAGTATTAATATATCTTATAGGGTTTTTTTAGTGTTATCTACTTCTATAGTAAACTCTCTTATAGTATTTAGGAATTTATTAGTAATATTAAGGAAATTTACTAAATTACTATAAGTAATAGTATTTAGTATATTCTTACTAATCGCTTAGGTAGTCTCTTTACTTTAGTTTAAAGCGATTTATACTACCTTTATGCCTTTTTTAATAGTTATTAGTTTTACCATATTTTTATACTAGTATAACTTTTAGAGTTTTTAAATTAGTAATAGCGTTAAGGATATATATATATTTAGAGTATATATAGTATAGTTACTACTTCTAGTCCTCTATAGATCTCTTTAGGAGGTTAATAAAGTTTATAGGGAGATACTTAAGTTCTCTTAGCTTAATAGTTACTATAAACTAAGAAGTAATCTATTATAACACTAGGTAGTAGTATTTAACTATAGTAAGGATTATTATATTATAGGAAGATTAAAGTTTTACCTACTTCTTATTAAAATCTACTATTATACTATAGTTATTATAAAATAGTATTTCTAAAAGTAATTAGGCTAGAAGTTTCTTTATAACTCTAGCTATTATTATAGTATAAACCTTTACTTCTATACCTTTTACTATACTAATAATATATATATTAAAAGTAATGTTTTCTAAAAGTATAAAAGATAACCTAACTATACCTACTTTTTATAGCTTTATAAGTAAAAATCTTAGATTCTTAGTAAACTTTTTTACCTACTTTTATTCTACTAAGATAACTAATACTTCTATATTAATATAGATAAAGTAGTTTTTTAAATTCTTATTAGTATATACCTTAATCTAAAGATAGGTACGCTTATAGTATCTACGTTTCTTATTAGGTTTAATAACTACCTTAAAGACTTCTTTTAGTTAAAAGGTAAAATTTATAGTGTTATTATATTAGTCTAATCCTCTATTAGGTTTTATAACTAAGTCTTCTAAAGATATTAATAGTATAAGAGGCGTTATCCTTATAGCTAAGGAGTTATTATCTAAAGGCGTTTAAGTAAGGTACTTCTTAATCTTACTTTATAATAGGATATTGTAACGGTCCAAGGCGAGGTGTATTGCAACCAGCTATGGCGACTACGTACGAGTATCCTCAGATGAGGATCAGACGACAGACAGACAGAGTTT